>LPNX010451816.1:0-34232 GCA_001517045.1 Pseudotsuga menziesii
AAAAAAAATGTTTATTTTTGTATTTTTTAATGCGAAACGACATTTGCCGATATTTTCTGATATTTTCGCCGTTGCTGCCGATAAGTTTCATTCCGGACCCCCGACGATATATTCGCCGACACGATATATGTAACTATGTTTTTGATAGCTTTTGGGTTTTCTTTGTCTGAAATCATTAGCAACAATTTTTTCTTTTATTTAGTTGAAATCAAGGGTCTAGAGACTAAGATATAATCTTTACAAGCCCATAAAGTATGGCTCAAAGTAAAAGATTAGATCCCGATTAGATCATTAACATAAATAAACTCTTCCCACAAGGAAAAAAATGAGAGTTGTCTTTGCATCTTAGACATCCAAGATTTTGAGATTCATTTATCAACTAATACTAGTATAGGCCATGACCCTATGACCCAATGAACTTAACAATTAGGACTCTCTCCAAAAGTATTGAGTTTTTTCTTCCAGGTTTTGTAGTCATGATAGCAGGGTGAGGGTGTTGTCCACCTTCTTCACAAATAATGTAAAGTGACCAATTTTGAGGATTGTATGAGTGCAACCATGAGTTTCTTAATGGATTTGTATTCATCAGTATTTTTTATGAACTTACATTTGATGAAAAAGCAATAAGGTGACTATGGGTTACCCATTCAACCTCACCCTCTCTTTTGTTCACGAATGAGGTTTTTTTGTGGCTCAATTGTACCCACAATTGAACAAGAGACTCCAACCTAAATCTAAAACAACATTCACAAGCTCATTCTAATGGTAACACCAATGTGCTTTGGGTAGCCCTAGTGACCATGTTAGTCAGCACCACACCAAGTCTCTTCATCATTATTGCAATTATATTTTTATTTATGGGATCTAGAAATTCTTATTTTTTTTTAATTTATTTTTGATGTATTTTGACAAATTATATTTTAAGTGCTCTACAAGTCAGAATGATAAAGATGTTGTCACATATGTGGCTAACAATGACTTCAAATATAAATATTTATATTTATATTTAAAATATTAAATTTTAAAATATTTTTTTGCAAACTCTAAACTTTAACTTTAGAAAACAGATTTTAACTTTTTGGTGGCAGCAACTAATAGAAGGTCAAAGGGTGGGTTGACTAGCAACCGATTACTATATACCTGCTGAGGCAGGTATAAAAATAATAGTAATATTATATGTTAGTTAAATATAAATATAAATATGAATATAAATATAGAGAAATTGATATATATATATATATATATTTAATATAAAAAATGATAAAAATTGTTTAAAAAACTAAAAACTCATAAACAAAAAAAAAATATTTTTTTGTCTACTATTATTAAATTTCTAATTATTTTGTCATTAATTTTTTTATAAGATTTGTTAAATAAAAATTAATTTATTATTATTAATTTAATAAATTAATTATATAAAATTATTATTTTTTAAAATAAAATTTAAAAATATAATATATTAAATTAAATATATTAAAAAAGTATTTATAGCATAATAAGAATTTCTAAATAAAATATTCAATAGAATGTCACATCCATGTTTTCCATGGCGAAGAGTATTACAAGTGCTTTCTAAGCCCTTTTTGATTTCTCGTTTTAACATATATTTTTGTTGAACATATTATGCAAATTTAATTTGTGGTTTTAATTTTTTTTTCTTTTACCTTATTGTTCAAATATATGTTATAATTTTCTACTTGAGTCTTAGATATAAGAAATACTTGTTTGAGTTATTTTGGAAAATCATTTTTTATTTTATTTTTATTTTTAAATATTTTAATAAATTTAATAATAATATTTAAATAAAACATTAAAAGTTTAATAAATTTTTGATTTTTTTTTTAATTTTCAATATTTCAATAAATTTATTTTAGATTTAAAAATTCTTTACATTTACTCCTCTAAGATCCACCACTAAATTATTCCAAATTAATTAAATTTTACTCTTACACACAATAATATATGAAATTGTCATAAGAGAATACATAAATAAAGTTGAGATAGAAATAAAGGCTCGGTGATAGGTATATGTATGAACAGTTGATTGATTCATGAAACAGATCCCGGCAACAGCAGCCCGGATGCATATCGAAAGCAAAAAATAAATATCTCGATTAGAATCTAATCGAGTTAAAATGATAAACTTGACCACAAGTCTCCTTTCCTATCACATCATTTGAGTTTTGTTTCTTTGTCATTCGAGGATAGTGCTGGGCTCCTTCCCTTCCTATGGAAAATAAGACACCCAGTGTGTACATTATAAGCAAATTTCAGCTCTTAAATCGAAGATCACTCTGATACAAAACAACCAGCGATAGCAGACCATGGAGTCTAATCCACTGTAAGGCTTGAAAATTCATTTTCTTTTTGCTATATGGGGTTATTTTCTTTGAATTTTGATAAATGGTTTCCCGTGTCAAACATGAAACTAGATTGTGTCAATTTTGAACGGGTTTGTAGGCGAAGGATTGAGTGTTAGGAGGAAGTGTTTTACAAGATTGAAATTTCGTAGTTGGGTTGAAGTGGGGTTTGCAGAAATTTTGGATTTTCGTAGTGGTTATAGAGATTTTCTTGAGGGTTTGATGGGATTATGCTGAAATTTTGGATTTTCGTAGTGGCTAAACAAAGATTTTCTTGAGGGTTTGATGGGATTATGCTGAAATTTTGGAATTTCGTAGTGGTTAAGCAGAGATTTTCTTGAGGGTTTGATGGGATTATGCTGAGAAAAACAAACCACAACCATTATTTTGGGTGAAGTTTTCTTATTTTTGGCGTGAATTTTGAGGGTTTTGATTCAAGCTGCTTGTGCAGACCTGGCAAGCCAGAGTCAATATTGGTGCGTAATTTTTAGTAGGAAGTGTTTTACAAGATTGAAATTTCGTAGTTGGGTTGAAGTGGGGTTTGCAGAAATTTTGGATTTTCGTAGTGATTACAGAGATTTTCTTGAGGGTTTGATGGGATTATGCTGAAATTTTGGATTTTCGTAGTGGCTAAACAAAGATTTTCTTGAGGGTTTGATGGGATTATGCTGAAATTTTGGAATTTCGTAGTGGTTAAGCATGAGATTTTCTTGAGGGTTTGATGGGATTATGCTGAGAAAAACAAACCACAACCATTATTTTGGGTGAAGTTTTCTTATTTTGGCGTGAATTTTGAGGGTTTTGATTCAAGCTGCTTGTGCAGACCTGGCAAGCCAGGGTCATAATATTGGTGCATAATTTTTAGTAGGAAGTGTTTTACAAGATTGAAATTTCGTAGTTGGGTTGAAGTGGGGTTTGCAGAAATTTTGGATTTTCGTAGTGATTACAGAGATTTTCTTGAGGGTTTGATGGGATTATGCTGAAATTTTGGATTTTCGTAGTGGCTAAACAAAGATTTTCTTGAGGGTTTGATGGGATTATGCTGAGAAAAACAAACCACAACCATTATTTTGGGTGAAGTTTTCTTATTTTGGCGTGAATTTTGAGGGTTTTGATTCAAGCTGCCTGTGCAGACCTGGCAAGCCAGGGTCATAATATTGGTGCGTAATTTTTAGTAGGAAGTGTTTTACAAGATTGAAATTTCGTAGTTGGGTTGAAGTGGGGTTTGCAGAAATTTTGGATTTTTGTAGTGATTACAGAGATTTTCTTGAGGGTTTGATGGGATTATGCTGAAATTTTGGATTTTCGTAGTGGCTAAGCAAAGATTTTCTTGAGGGTTTGATGGGATTATGCTGAAATTTTGGAATTTCGTAGTTGTTAAGCATGAGATTTTCTTGAGGGTTTGATGGGATTATGCTGAGAAAAACAAACCACAACCATTATTTTGGGTGAAGTTTTCTTATTTTGGCGTGAATTTTGAGGGTTTTGATTCAAGCTGCTTGTGCAGACCTGGCAAGCCGGGGTCATAATATTGGTGCGTAATTTTTAGTAGGAAGTGTTTTACAAGATTGAAATTTCGTAGTTGGGTTGAAGTGGGGTTTGCAGAAATTTTGGATTTTCGTAGTGATTATAGAGATTTTCTTGAGGGTTTGATAGGATTATGCTCAAATTTTGGATATTCGTAGTGGCTAAGCAAAGATTTTCTTGAGGGTTTGATGGGATTATGCTGAAATTTTGGAATTTCATAGTGGTTAAGCAGAGATTTTCTTGAGGGTTTGATGGGATTATGCTGAGAAAAACAAACCACAACCATTATTTTGGGTGAAGTTTTCTTATTTTGGCGTGAATTTTGAGGGTTTTGATTCAAGCTGCTTGTGCAGACCTGGCAAGCCAGGGTCATAATATTGGTGCGTAATTACCACAGAGTCCTCCACCTTCTCAAATTTTTTTTTTTAAGCCTGTGCAAGGATTGTAGGCTTTATTCCCTGTTGAACTGAGCAGTCTAAGTAAACAAGTTTATATGTTAAGATGATACCGAAGGCAAATACGTTGGATTTTTCAGTGTACTAACCTGTTTATGTATGTTTGTTTCTGGAAGTGATAAAATGAGAAATTTACTAAGTAATTTTGAATGGGGTTGTTTTTATTTTAGTCCAGTATTCTAGATCCAACAATCTGGTCTGTGACCTAAAGCTTTTGGCAAACTAAGTGGTTTCAGGGTTATAGACACCTCAGTTATCCTGGTTATCCTGTTTAGAAGCAAGGTTTGTGCATGTATAATCTTATACAATGTTTTTTTATTGTAATTAACGAAAAAAATCGTTTCAGGTAATGAAGGTATTGTTATATTTCAGTTGAATCTGCTCATCTCCTCCATATCTCCCGATCTACAAAACTGTGCAAAACTGAATATTTAATGCACACAAATATAAATTGAGAAGGAATCGGAGCTCACTTGTCTAGATCCCCCGACTTACAAAATTTTGCAAATTTCTCATATTTATGCAAACAATTCTGAATTGTTAGCAGTCCATTCTTAGGTGCTCTTATGGTGCATGTTCTTGCAGGTTTACTGTTGGGCAGGAGATTGCAACTTTCCTTGCTTCATGTGGAATACTGTCCAAGGCTTGGGAAGAGTCGTGTCTTGCAACCAATTCAGAGGGTTTTAGTCTGAATGAGTATGAAGGCGTTGCTTATGTTGCCTTCCCCTCATTTCATAAAATAGATGGTTTCATTGCCAATGAGAGCAAATATGGAGAGGGCAATATACAGAACGATAACAATGTCTTCTTTGGTTGCCTCAAGGGTGATGATGGTCAACCCGCCATCGTCCATCAGGGAGCGCTCAAGTTGTTCCTGCATGTTATGGAGAATACAGATTTCCAAGAAAAGGTAAATTAATTTTTCTAAGTACAACTGTCAGGACAAAGTGATCTTAATTTGATAAAAAGAGGGTCTATTTCAATAACAGAGATGCAGTTTTTGGAAAAGGAAAAATAACATTGTGTTGATGTATTCCATGATCTATCAGTTGCAAATTTATACGGACCCGAAGCAAAAGAAACTCAAACCGATTATATTTGTGGGTCATTCCTTAGGAGGAGCAGTTGCAGCCTTGGCCACACTATGGGTACTGGAAAAGAGGCTGAGGCAAAGCTCACCTTTCTGTATAACATTTGGTTCACCTTTAGTGGGAGATGTAAGACTTGTTGATGCAGTTGGCCGTGAAAATTGGGCAAGCAACTTTTTTCATGTGGTTTCCCAGCATGATATTGTTCCCCGGATGCTCCTTGCACCATTTGATTCAATTGCTGAGCCATTGACCACTGTTTTGCCTTATTGGCAGGGCCTAATAGATAATGACAGTAACGATGCAGCTGATTCTTTTATTCAAGATGCATGTAGGACTCTTCTTAATAATGTTCTGCAGTATACTTATACAGTAGCAAACTATGGGCTTGATTCTCTAAAGGAGTTAGATGGGGTTGTCAAGAGAAGCCCATACAGACCTTTTGGCACTTACATGTTTTGTTCACGTGAGGGCGCAGTTTGTATTGAGAATTCTGAGATCGTTTTGAAGATGCTTCATTTGACGATGCAGAGCCATGAAAAACCTTCTAACAAGATTGTACAAGACTGTTTTTCGGAACATACAGGGTATAGTTCTGTTTTGAAACATGTCATAGAAAAGTCCATATGCGGAAAAAAAATTGCAAATCCTGGTTCAGAATTCTCTTACGAAATGGGAATCTCATTGCAGCTAGAAGCTATTGGTGTCGGAGCTCAGGTAATATTCAATTTTTATTTAAAATCAAATTTGAAAGGAAAAAAATTATATCTAATGTTTTTGTTGCGCTGTTACTTTTTTTTATGAGTAAATTGCCTTAAAAGTATCATAGACTATACAAGTAAACTGCCTTAAAAATATCATCTGTTGCAATAGAATCATAGATTGATGTTAACACTGCGATTGATTATAAGAATTTTGGGTATAGCTATAAACCTCTCCATGCAAGTGTGTGTTCGTGGTCTTTTTTATGTTGATAGGAACGTTACACACATAGACACAGAGAAGCATCTCCCTTAATTGAAATGTAAATCACCTCACTTTTCTCAATGTAACAAAATTGCCAATGTTCCTCCAAGTCTCAGGAACTTGGGAGCAGGGAAATGCACATTGGGGACATGTGGAGACTACCCCCAAATTTTAAGGAAATTCAGGAGGGGGGATGTTGAGATCATAAAAATTATAAATCCCAGCAATAACAATTCATCCTGTGTAAATACAGTTTAAGCTGCTCCCTGTAAATATAGTTGAATTCTTCAATGATTCAATACACTTCAACAATGTGTGAATTCATGGCGTAGATGTTGTAATAGGGAAATGTGACCTGACCCTATTTCTTCATGATTCCAGAGGGCATTACATTATTTGAGGCTTTCAAATCTAACATACATTTATTCAAGTCTGAATTATTAATCCTATATTGGGATCCTATTCATTAGTAGCACCCTGTGCCCCCCTCCTCTAGGCTCTTAGCCCTTGCCTTTACCTTGAATCTCGAAGTTGATCCTCGAAGGACATTACTCAACACCCTACAATTTTGATGGAACTTTCTAAACCAAGTGTTAAAATAAGGTAGAATTAGAAAAAATTTCCCATGCTTAATAAGTGATTTTGTTTGACTAAAGGGTACATTTTGATAGAGGAGTTCAACAATCAGCACCACCAACATCGAGGTACATAGAGAGGTTGATGTGCTTGATTAAATATCAATCCCTTAACCTCATACCTGATAGAATCCAGTGGAAATGTTGCAATCCTGAAATCCTAAAAATTGTTAAGTGTGTTGAATTCTAAATGGGATTTAAACTTCTACTTTTTGCATATGAACTTTGATGAGGTTGGAACCCTTCTCAAACATTCACAAACCTTGGAGCCAAAGGAGAAATCTCTCCAACAATAGCGAACCCAGAAAAGTCTTCTACAACCCAAAAATTGTCTTGTTCTAGTTGGAGCGAACTTTTTCCTTGAGCTCATACTTGATAGAATCCAGTGGAAACGTTGCAATCCTGAAATTCTAAAAATTGTTAAGTGTGTTGAATTCTAAATGGGATCAAAATTTCTACCTTTTGCATATGAGCTTTGATGAGGTTGGAACCCTTCTCAAACATTCTGAAACAATTAAAGGTAATGTTAAAAATTTAAGTAAAATGATAGAAAATGAAAGATAAGGAAAATGCCACTTTTACTTACTGAACACCTCCAGCAAGAAAACACTACTTACTGAACACCTCCAACAAGCAAACACACCAAATATTCCCTGGCTTGTTCTTCTTTTGAGTTCTATCTAGTCTCCAGGTGGCCCCCATTTTCAGGAAGGAGTGCCTAGGCATCCCCCACTTCACTGGTGCATACTTCAAAATAGGGGTACGAGCTTTCCCCTACATTTCCTCAAGTTTCGCCAAAAATTGGGGACGAGGAGAAACATTTTCCTAGGAGTCCTCGGGTTGTGGGGAGCAAGGGGGCCATGCCACCGACCCTGGGGAACGCATCCCCATGTAACAATGAAATTACAATATGATAAACTGCAAGTCTTTACTGTGAACTTTGAGCTTTTTGCAAGGAACAGAGTATTTACCCTGGGTGCGGGGAGCGAGGAGGGTGCACCCCCGACCCTAAGGAACGTGTCCTCGTGCAACACTGAAAATTGCACTGTGACCAACTGCAAGTCTTTACTGTGAACTTTGAGCTTTCTGCCAGGAACAGAGTGTTATAGAGCTTATTATTTATGTTCTTTGACTCTTTCCTAAGAATTTAAGGCCAAGGCCATCCTTCAGGTCGTGTAGAAGTTCAAGTTTATTATTATCTAAATATTTAATATTAGATTCTAATGCAACATTGCCCCTTTTTTGTAAAATTTATTTTCTTCATTTAAACACTAATTGATGGTTGAAATGTTTTCTTGAATTGGGGATGTCAACTTTGTGCAGAATGATCATGCAAGGATTTCCTTACAAAAAGCAGGAAATATAGAAAACAAGCATAACACA
The DNA here is from genome assembly GCA_001517045.1 of Pseudotsuga menziesii. NCBI lineage: Eukaryota > Viridiplantae > Streptophyta > Pinopsida > Pinales > Pinaceae > Pseudotsuga > Pseudotsuga menziesii. Next base: position 8,415 of record LPNX010451816.1, read on the forward strand.
AACGTTGCTAAGCTAGCTATTAATTTAAGCGAGGCGCAACGTAGCTTGGCAGAGCTTGAGTGGTATAAAGAGCGTTGTGAGAAGGAAGATGGCATCACATATTATGATTCCTTCAAGATGAAACGTGATAAGAAGGATATCAAGGCTAATTTGATTAGGGTAAAGCTCGCCTTATTTTGGGATAATATCATTGAAATGTTTGAGAAGCATGATTTGCCAAGTGATTTCCAATCCCATAATAAGTGGATATATGCTGGCAATACCTATAGCAGACTTATAGAGCCACTGGATATTGCACATTATTATCTCACGACTAAGGGCAACAGCAACTATCTTTCAGATGGAAGACCCACTCGTCATAAAGTTCTTCAAAAATGGATGGAAGAAAAAGGAAAAACTCGCAGTTCAAGAGATCAGAAACCTCGCACAAAGTTTGCATCCCTCACTCAGGACTCATGCTTTTGGGCATACGTAGAAGAGGCTTTGAAAGACATGGAAAATCTGAAACAAGGTCAACACCAAAAGCTAGACAGTCTTGAAATGTTTGAAGGCTATATGACACGGATGATCAATGATCGCAATATATCTTCCGAGATCTTTTTGGAAGAAAGCGGCTTCATGAAGTGGTGGAAAGAATGGAAAGAGTACAAGCAAAATGAATTCCCTGAATGGAGCTCTCCTTTGTGTAAGATAATGGAGATTGAAATTTGGAAGGTCTGAATTTGCACGCTATCTGAATGAAAAAGCTGTTTCTAGCTTTTGACGTAGAGGCCCTTTTTCCAATTAGGTTCTTTGTGCTGTTTTTGAGACGTGAACAAGAGGACCTCCTAATTAAGTTGTTTCTTTGGTTTTTGAAATGTAATTTCTGTTTCTGACTTTGAGGAGGAGGAATTTCTTCCGATTAGGGTGCTTATTCTTGAGGAAGAGGACCTCCTTCCAATTACTTTGCATGTTTTGTTTTTAAGATGTGAAAAAGAGGATCTTCTTCCAATTAGGTTATTTGATTTGATTTTGGGATGTAATTTCTGTTCGAGGAAGAGAACCCACTTCCAGTTAGGTTGCTTGTTTTGTTTTTAGATGTAATTTCTTTTCGTCTGTATAATATTTGTTTTTAAGATGTAATTTATGTTTGAAAAAAGGACCCTCTTCATATTTTGTTGTTTGTTTTGCGTTACGAATCTTCTTATCATGTTGTTTGTTTTGTGTTGCAAATATAATTTATTTAATATAATATGATTGCTGTAATATTATGTTTGCTTCGATTTTAGCATTGTGTTAATGTGAGTCCTGAGAATGAACAAATCATTATAAAAGAATTATTATGTTATATGTTAAAAGTTGAGATAGTTTGAATATTGAAAATTTTGTTTTGCTAACAATTGATTGATAATTATCAACTTTATAATTATTTTAACTGTTTTTAAATTTATATTTCCTTTATTTGTCTCCAAAATACTGAGAGGACACATCCTTGTTTAATTTTTGTTAAGAGGTTGATAAAATCTGGTGGCTATTGCATTGGTAGTACCGTCACATTTGTTTGCGAGATATACAGAAATCCATATTTAATTCTAATTATGAAAAAAAAACATGAGCCTTTCCATAAGGCTCAGAAATCCATTTTTAAATCTAATTATGAAAAAAAAAAGAGCCTTTCCATAACGCTCATGTATATTCTAAAAGATATCTATTTTTAAATCTAACTATGAAAACCAAAAAAACTAGCGTGTCAGGCTCATGTATATTTTAAAAGAAATCCATTTTTAGCTCTAACCATGAAAAAAAAAAAATAACTAACGTGTCATGAGCCTTTCCAAATGATGGTTGTTTCATAAGCGTTTCAACCATTCCCTTTTTTTTAAAGGGGTTCATAATAGAATGGAAAGACTTTTCAACCCTTTTTTATAAGGTATAAAATTACGATGTTTATTTAATTAGTTTGCATTCTGCATGTTTTAAGGAGTTCATAATATATTGGAAAGATTTTTCAATTATTATTTTTTAAGGTATAAAATTAGGATGTTTATTGCATCGAGAGAGCTCAATGTGGAGGAGATCTTGTAACGTTCTGAAACTTTTCTCTTGTAAATGTCGGCCATAAAAAATATTTTTTTTTATTATCCTCCAAAATAAATGTGAGCCTTAAAAACAACCTAATATAGGGGAGATGTTGTAATGTTCCTATGTAACAAAACAATAAAAAAAAATTAATTATCGGCAAAAAAAAATGTTGGTCAGAAAAACAACACAATGTGGGGGCGATGTCGTAATGCTTCTATTTAACAAAATAATACAAAATAAAAAATTGAATTATCTGCAAAAATAATGTTGGTCGTGCACATGGTTTTAAAACCATGGGCAAGGCCTCCTAAACAACCCATGGTTTTATTGTACATGGTTTACGAGGGCTTTGCAATTGGTTTTAAAACCATGTGCAAGGCCTCCTAAACAACCCATGGTTTTATTGTACATGCTTTAGGAGGTCGTTGCAAATGGTTTCAAGATCGTGTGCAAGACTTCTTAAACAACCCATGGTTTAAGGAGGGCTTGCACATGGTTTTAAAACATGTATGGAGGAGATATTGTAATGTTCTTTCCTAACAAAATAAAAATAATAAAAAATATTATATGTCGACCATAAATAGTATTAAGTATTAATAATAAAAATATTATATGTCTACCTTAAATAAAAAGATGTGTCTTTTGGTTTGAATCACACCAAAGTTGATAGTCGAGTGCAATACTTAAGAAGAGGTTTGCACCTCCAAAGATTTGGTCCCTCTTGATAGAGTCTAGGATTTGGATCTACGCTGGTGTAACGTTATGTAACGTTTCTCATGTAACGTACTTTTTGTAAATGTCGGCCATAAAAATTAAAAATTTTAATTATCCTCCAAAATAAATGTCGGCCACAAAAACAACCTAATATGAGGGAGATGTTGTAATGTTTCTACCTAATAAAACAATAAAAAATAAAAAAATTAATTTTTGGGCTAAAAAAATGTCGGTCAGAAAAACAACACAATATGGGGAAGATGTTGTAATGTTTCTACTTAACAAAATAATAAAAAATAAAAAATTGAATTATTGAAAAAAAAATGTTGGTCGTACACATGGTTTTAAAACCATGGGCAAGGCATCATAAACAACCCATGGTTTTATTGTATATGGTTTAGGAGGGCCTTGCAAATGGTTTTAAAACCATGTACAAGGCCTCCTAAACAACTCATGGTTTTGTTATACATGGTTTAGGAGGCCGTTGCAAATGGTTTTAAGACCGTGTGCAAGGCCTCTTAAACAACCCATGGTTTTAGGAGGGCTTTGCACATGGTCTTAAAACCATGTATGGGGGAGATGTTGTAATGTTCTTTCCTAACAAAATAAAAAATAATAAAAAATATTATGTCGACCACAAATAGTATTAAATAATAATAATAAAAATATTATATGTTTTCCTTAAATAAAAAGATGTGTCTTTTGGCCTAAATCACACTAAAGTTGATAGTTGAGTGCAATACTTAAGAAGAAGTCTGCATCTCCAAAGATTTGATCCCTCTGGACGCTTGATAAAGATTTGATCCCTCTTTAATAAATGTATTTTTTAATTAAAAACTTCATTATTATTATACACTTTATAAAACCAAGCTGAACGAATTGTAGCGTCCTTGTATTATTCATGATTTAGTTTTTAACAATAATGTTGTGAATGGCCTATTCATGTATAATGGGGAGTATATCTTTTTTTTTGCTTTCATTAAAGAGTATTTTTTTATTTTTAATATTTTTCTAATTAATTAGATGAATTTATGTGACTTTTTATTTAATATTTAAATTATAAAATTTTAAGATCTTTAGTCATAAGGATTAATCATAATCTATTTTTAAGATGTTGAATTACTTTTTAACTTTGTTTAAAGTAAAATTTATTTTAATAGTTTTGTGAAAAATAAACTTCTTAACCATACTAGAAATCTTTGTTTGAAGCCAATTTTCTTTTGCAATTGTAATTTTAAACTCCATAAGTTTGTAGTAGTTATATGTCTATTATTCCATGATTTGATCTAGATAGTAATTAACTCATTTTCTAAATTCTTGTACCTCATTTGATATATTTTATCTTTCTCTTCGATATAGACCACTTTTAATGGTATTTCTCCTTTTCCTAGTTTCAAGATTCAATATCCAAATTAACAAGTATTTCCTCTCTTCAATGTAGAAGACATTTCTACATCCAATGTGAGCTTGAAACTCTCTTTTGTGCAGTTTTACAACCCATTTTGTAAATATCTTTTGGTCTTAAGCATTTTTGCAACTTCACTTTCATTTTAAGTCCAAAGGGTTAGTATTGACTAGTTGTAGCAATGTTGTTGGGTTAGTTCCATGCCAATAGGGGCTCAATTTAACTCCTCTTGGGTGAGATGTACTAGTCTACACTAATGGTTTTAGTAAGGATGCCATCCACAAATGTGGGGAAGGATCTCTTGGATTTTCTTGTGAGATTTTCCTCAAAGAAAAAATCAACTTCCATTTTCAATTCTAGGAGGAGATTTCCTTGACTTCTTCTTATCACGTGGATCTGTACCACAGAATCGCACAATAATTATGGATTATCTAGTCCCGTCATAGCTAGATGACTCTCCATTTTGGACTGGTGCTTTTCTAGCGAAGTGGTGTGTCCTTAGAGGCCACACGTTGTAGTTTGCTATGCAAGTCCACGTAAACAAGTTACATAAAATAACATGCTAATTAAGCTCTCTCTTTGATTGTCCCATAACAATTGAAAAATGAGGCTTATTACAAAATATTTTGCTTAAAAGAAATGTCATCGTGAGTGATTTAGATAAATCAAAACAAGAACAAGGTAAATGCATTGAATGCTTATCAACAATTGACCGTTAGCATCCAAAAAAATAAAGAGCTAATATAAAGCATAATTGAATCTATCACAGGTGACCAAGAGATTGTTTGCACCATAGTGGTTGACATGCAACAAGCTGCCAAGGCTGCCAATGGTCTCCTCTCAAGAGATGAGGGTGGTAGTCGAAGAATGATGGATGGGTAAGTGAACAGATTTTTGATGTGACCAATAGTACTCCCAAAACAAATGTCTAATGTCTCCCTCTACAACTTTAAATATAAAAACAACTAAGAGATGCCTCAAGCAAGTGGACCTTCTAGTGTAAGACTTTTCTTTGCTCTTTTCATGTTTATGTCCCTCTTTTCATGTTTAAACTCAAGCCATACATGTTTCTCTTTGGTAGTGGCTCTTTGTCCTTAACTGCCACTTTGCTAGATGCACCCCTTCTTAACTTGGACAAATTGCATGCATTTGGTAGAGGCACCCTCCATGTATATAATTGATGAGATGAATATTACATTACATTTTGGCGCTCTAATTAATCCATTTGTATATGTAAGTGAATAGTCACACCTTTTTATTTTTATTTAATTATTAATTAGTTATTTAAAATGTTATATTTATTTTCTTATTATTTACTAACCATTATGTATTTATATACATAACGTTGTATTTATTTATTTTCATTTTTTTTCACAACCGAAAAAATATACTTTATATAAAAATATGTCCATATAGTCATATTTTTTTTTTAATTCTCTTCCAAAGTAATGATATACATAGTTTTTAGGGTTTATAATGTTTTGTGTAATTTTAATATTAAACCTAATATTTATAAAAAAATAAAATAAATTTATAATATTTCAAATACAATATTCTATTTTTTTTCACTGATTTAGTAATATTTCTATGGGACAAATCTATTTAGTAGTAATTTTTATTTTCAAAATTTAAAAATAGATAAAATAATTGATAAATAAAAAAATCATGTCTTATCCTATCCTTAAAAACGCCACCTAACCCATCTTGCTATTACCAGTAACAAAGTCTTGTTATGTTATCACCATAACATTTTTCCCTTGATTATATTAACACTTTTTTATTTTATTTTTTTCACAAAAAAACAACATTTATTATTTCATAGAAATCAAAGCTGTTGATAGTAGTTATATCAAAATAGTACACTAGTGAGTAAAATTCACACACATCTAAAAAAACTCAGTCTTTTTACAAATATATTCCAATCTTCGTTCCCAAATGCTACTATCACCAACTTTCAACTCCGATTGGCAAATACTAATGGATGCCACATGCATTTCCTGCACCTTCCTGCTAAGTGCATCAACTACTTTATTCTCTTTTTATTTTATGTGTTTGATTTCAAAATCAAACTCACATAAAAACTCCAGCCATCTAGCTTTCCTAGCATTTAACGTTGGCTAATCAAACAAGTACTTCAGACCACAATGGTTTGTCCTTAGCTCAAATCTTCTGCCCATCAAGTAATTTCTCCACATCTTGAGAGCATGTACTATGGCTGCAAGTTCTAGATCATGAGTGGTATAGTTCTTCTCATGCTCCTTCAACTTTCTTGACCCATAACATATCACGTGGTTGTCTTGCATAAGGACTCCTCCAAGCCCTTGACCGCATGCATTGGTACACACCACAAAATATTTTTCTGGGTATGTAATCCTCAAGACTGGTGCACTTGTGAGAATATTCTTCAACTGCTGGAAGCTTTCTTCACACCTCAGTGTCCATTCAAACTTTATTCCCTTCTTTTGCAAGGAAGTGACTGGATGTGCAACCTTGGAGAATCCTTCAATGAATCTCCTGTAGTACCCTGCAAGTCCCATAAAAGATCTTACATCTGTCACATTTCTTGGAGTAGGCCAATTCATAATGGATTCAATATTCTCAGGGTCTACAGATATGCCCTCATCTGAGATAATGTGACCCAAATAATAAATCCTATCTCTGTACAAGTCACACTTACTCAACTTTGCATACAACTGATGCTCCCCGAGAAATTGTAATGTCAATCTCAGATGTTCTTCATGCGCTTTCTCATTCTTGGAATAAATAAGGATGTCATCAAGGAAAACAAGAACAAACTTGTCCAAATACCCACTGAAGACACTATTCATAAGGCACATAAATGTCGCTGGTGCATTTGTGAGACCAAATGGTACCACTACAAACTCATAATGTCCATACCTTGTTCTGAAGGTTGTCTTATAAATGTCTTCATCTTTGATTCTTACCTGATGGTAACTAGACCTCAAGTCAATCTTGGAAAATACCTTTGCTCCTCTCATTTGATCAAAGAGGTCATCAATCCTAGGCAAAGGGTATTTATTTTTCACCGTGAATTTGTTAAGCTGTCTATAATCAATACACAACCTGAGTGTACCATATTTATTCTTCACAAACAGAACTGGTGCTCCCTAAGGAGACACACTCGACCTGATATACTTCTTCTCCAACAACTCTTACAGTTGCATCTTTAACTCTAGCATTTCTGGTGCACTCATCCTGTAGGGTGTCTTGGACACTGGTGCTTCTCCTGGCACAAGTTAAATTGTGAAATCAATGTCCCTCTTTGGAGGAAGCCCTGAAATCTCATCAGGTAAAACATCCCTGAATTCTTGCAATACAGGATAATCCTCCAACCTACTAGTTTCATTCTATGTTGCTTCCAAAACATGAGATGCATACACTCTGCAACCTTTCCTACAACACTTCTTCAGCTGCATTGCTGGAATCTGCCTAACCGAAATCACCTTTGGAATGCCTCTTACAACTCTTGGGTTCCCTTCTTCATCCATGCATTCAAAAGTTTTATTGTAGCAGTCAAGCTTTACCCTGTGAGCTTTTGGAATCATAGGAACCAAGTGGTAGAACATTCAGATCAACACAAGTGACCAATCCATTCATGACCAATAGACATTTCTCTGCCACTTCACTAACCTTTCTCTTAGTTCTAGTGGCTAGTTGAACTAACCAAGATTTTCTATGCTTTACTTTCTTAAAAGCACAAATCTCCACTACTCTAGGGGTAATGTAACTGTGAGTAGAACCATGGTCAATCAAAATAGAAACAGATTGCTCAACAATCTTACATGCAACTTTAACCACAGTTGACTGGTGACTTGCTTGGCGGTCCTCCAGTGCCGCATAGATCCTAGGGACGACCCTTGCTACTTGAACCACTGTTTCTGCCTCTTGAATGTTGTAAGTTGGCCTTGCATTCTCATTCTCAAGTGGACAACTCCTACACATGTGGGGTCCTCCACATTTCCAACATTGGAGTGGTCCTCTGTTCTGTTGTGGTTCTTCGGGATTTTGTCCCACCACTCTGGTTGGCTGCTTCTCAACTTGGGATGGCTGCTTCTGCTGATTCCTGAAGTTAGAAGGTTTGAAACCTTTCTTCCTTTGGTCAGACTTCTTGTTCTTTTTGTCCTTCCATGTCTTATGGTAATCATGTTTTCCTTTGCTTTGTTCATAGCAATACTTAGCTTTCCTTATTGCTTCTTCCATAGTTCTAGGTTCATAAAATTCAATTCTGTCTTTGTAAGACTAGGGAAATCCACTCAGGAAATGTTGGATCTTCACTTTTTTATCTTTGATGTACCTGACATACCTCAAAAGTTCTAGGAACTTGTTTGCATACTCTTCCATAGTGTGTTGTCACAATCTTAGCTCATGGAACTCTTTGATCTTATCATCATAGTACATGTCAGAGATGTACTTCTGCTTGAAATACTTCTGGAATTGCTTCCACACAATCTTCCTTTCATTAATCTTCTTTACTTGCCTGAAGTGCTCCCACCATATGGATGCTCTTTCAGTCAAATTGAATATGGCTAACCTAGCCTTCATATTTCATGAATAGTCTTGGACCTGGAAATATTTTCTCATTCCCATAAGCCAAGCTTCAACTTCTTGATCATTCTTTATCTCACCATTGAAGGTAGGAGGCCTTGCCTTCTTAAATTCATCACCTGAATGGTTCTAGTAACGCCTCTTCCTCTTATTTTTGTGAGAAGAAGAACTTGAACCGCTAGTGGATCCTTCAGAGTCAGATGACCCACTAGGAGACATCTTCCTTCTTCTAGTACTGCTCTTACTACCTTCCGGTCTTATTGTCCGGTCCCTAGAGTTCATCCGCCTCTAGATGTTTGTCAAACTTTGCAGCATGGATGCATTCAGCTGATTCTGCTCCTCCTGAGCCTTAACCAATCTTTCATTATCTGCTATGTAACTTTGCATCTCCACCCTTAGGCTTCTCATCGTGGCCGCAAAATATGGGGGAGTCCCTTGAAATCTTCTCCCATTAGACTATGTCTCAACATTTCCAACTCGGGCATTTTCCCCCATAGCATCTTCCTCGTACTCATTGGGGTTATGTGCATCATTCATGCTGTAGGTTCTCATGGCTGAACCAAAACCCAACTTTACTGATCTGCACTATGTGGAATGCTGCCCTTTTGAATGTGACTATAATTCTGCAAAATGTGTTGATAAACAAAATTGTTAGCTGCATAATCATTCACATGAATTCATAATTACTTACCTTCATTTGGAAAAATCTCATATTGACAACTTTCTCAAAAACATACTTTTATTTCACCACAACGACTATCTGAAGGGGACGATGGGGGTCAAGGGGGCTTACCCCCTGATTTCGCGCAATCTAGCGCATAAACACACTTCCATTTTTCCATCTTTCTGGCCCCTGAAATCCCATTGAAAAAACCTGCTGAATTTCCTCGTTTCGGTGAAATTTTCATTTTCCTTTTGATGTGTCGGCTCCATTTCCCAATTTTTCCTGATACACATAGGCAAACATCACCCGATTCCTTTCGACGTCTCCTTTCGTTACGTCGGAAAGATTTCAACTTTCACCGGTTGCGTCGGAAGAATTTTTGACTTTCACCCACTGCAGGCCTTCTGCCGTTGCGGAAAAATTCCCGACCTTCGTCCAACGCTCATCGGCTCGACTCATCCAACACTCATCGGCTCAATTCTCAACTTCCACCCATCATTGCGGCTCCTCAAATTTCACCCACCGCGTGTCGACTCAAATATTCCAATGTGCTCAGCCGACGTTGCAACCAATTTCACCAATATTTTTTCGATTTCGTACTTAGAAAATGTTTGAATTTTTTTTTCGTCGGCTCGACTCAGCCGATATGCATTGGCTCACATATCGCCGGGCCTTCTGCCATTGTGGCCGCGATCCATGTCGGCTCTCCTTCAGTCAACGTAGCCGCCACTGCGGCTCGTCTCTTGGAAAACCATCTGCTACTGCCGGCTCACTGTAGCTTTCTCAGCCGACAAGGGAGAATTTTCACACTATAGAAATTTTTCGAAGATTTTTCTTCCTATGCCTTCTTGTCGGCTCCATTCCTCTCATATCGTTGCCGACTGCCCCAAAACGCCTCGACTGCATTCCCAATCGCCTCCATCTTGGCGACCCAGCTGCAATTGTCGGCTCAAATCTTGGCAACGCAGCCGACGTATCGGCTCCCTTCGACTTACTGGGTCGACAAGCTATTTTTATACTTAGATAAATTTTGAAGAAATTTCTTCTACCTGCTACTCTTCTGCTGAACTCAGAGGTGGTTTTATCATGGCTCCTTTGAGGCCCAAAGCTGCAACATTGCTCTGATGCCACACTGTATTCATGGCCCCTTTGGAGCTCCTGGCATTTTGCATTCACGTTTTTCATTTTTCTCACCATTTTCTTTGATTCACGTGAGCTCTCTCAGGAAGCTAGAGCTTCTTGTGTGTATCCATCCACGATTTTGGCTATTTACCGCATCTTTCCCATGGATGGGAGGTCATTTTTGTAATGCCTAGGGAATGGGTTGTCTTCATCACGTTTTCCTCATTTTCCTCAAGCTGGAAATCCATTTTTGATAATGCCAGTGACTGGGAGAAGAGACCCACGAATTTTGGGTGTTGTTGAGTTTGTTTTGGCCACGTTAGGGTCATAAACGACTCTGGAAATCAAATTGCTGCTAAGGGGGTTGTTTTACCCATTTTTCGTTTATGTTTTTGGTTGAAAGATGTTTTTCTTCAAACCCAGAACCTAGAAATTGTTGTGTATGCCTCTGCTGTTTTTGGTCTGAACTGTTTTGGGAGTGGAAATAGGGTCTGAAATAGCTGGATTAATCTAGTGGGATAAGGAAACTCACAAACAGATCTAGGGGGTTGTTTTCTTCTTTGCACTCCCTAAATAGCACTGGAAGGGAAGGCATGGCCCGAGGGACTATGTAGTAGAGAAGGGGATGCTTCCTTGTGTTGGGTGTGTAGATGTTCTAGAAGCCAGGCTAAATCTGGTGTAGGTGTCCATAGCTCTATGGTTGAGCTCACTAGCTTAGCAGTCAACCTTTCTAGCTCCTTTACAGCTTGATAAACCCAATTGTGTTGGCTTGGATGATTTTTGTTGTGTCCTGGGCTACGTGTTGGTCTGCTAGTGTTCCCTTATTCCTTGTGGGAATCATGCCCAGCTCGGGGGTGGCAGTGTTGCTAAGAGACTGATGAGCACACTGGCCTATGGTTGGGTGGAACGTTGCAGCAATGTAGCTGATTGCAGGACAAGCTTCTTTCAAGATAAGTATTCTTGTCTATTTTATCTCTGCCATTGTATGTGCTTATTGATTAATATGAACATGTTAAATGTTGTGAATGAATGTATTTTGCTTCCACTGTATATTAATGGTTTATGCATCTGTGCATGTTTTTACTTGAATGCATTTTATTTTATGTTCATGGGGCTAGATTGCCCAGATTAAATAAGATAGGAGCTATGTTAGTCACGTCCTCTCCGCCAAGTAGAGGGGTGGGGACGTAATAGTGTGTTGTTGGTGAGAAGGAAGTCCCAAACAGGAATTGCCCAAAATGGTAACAGTCCTAACTGCCTCTTCTAACACATTAAAAAAACTAAACCTTATTAATATAGTGACAAAAAAAATAAACCTTATTAAAAAAAGTTCAGACCGAGGAGTTTCTCTTCACTAGATCCTTCAATAATTCCTTTTCATTTAGGCCATACCTCAAAGTTGTAAGTGCAGCCAGACGACTCTTCAGTTTATCGTATGGCATTGACAACTCCTCCGTCAATCTCAGCCCAACACCAAATGGCTGAAATGCCCCATGAATTCCTTGACAAACATATCTATAAGGTTGATATTTCAAAGCCCAATATTGCTGCTTACCTTTGCTCGAAGTGACATGCAAATCAAACACAATTAGAATCGAATCAATACCATTATGGACCATAAGACCAAAATCATCCCACTAACAAAATATCGAGTTGTTTATCAGTTAACTACTCCCTCCATTTGGAACCGAGTTGTCTAATGAGGGGACGATTTTTCCTCTATTTGCCGTTGTTTTTTTCCTATTTCTGGTCATGAATCTTCACGGAATTTTCAAAATGTGTAAAAACATTGCTAGATTTTATAGTGTGTGTGTGTTTGGGGGTTTTGGTGTCACCTAATTTCCTTTCTGCACTTAAAATTTCCCAATAAACAACAGAAAATACAAGATTTTGTGAATTAAATTCACCGGATTTCGATTGAAAATAAGCCGAAAAATCCAAATTGTCCCCTAGTTAGACAACTCCATTTGGAACTGACAATTTGAATCCATTTAGACACTATGATTGAAAAATGCTTGAATTGCAGTGTTGAGTGAATGAAATTGCAGTTTCGAATTAATGAGGAGTTGCAGTTTCGAGTTGACGAAGTTGCACTTTCCAAAATCTAACTTAAAAAACTAAAAAATATGAGCAATTTAGATCATAATTAACACATGCCCAAAAATTGTATTTCCAGTTACCTCCTGCAAAAAATCTACCACACCCTTATGTTTAGGGCACTTGAAACTTACTGATTCAATGAATTCGAGCACATGCTGGTGGGGGCCCTAGTAAAACTCTGACACTCTGAAAGAAGAACATTATCATCTTTTAGCCTTCGCACATGGATTGAAAATGGGCAATCCTGTAGCCCACTTTTGCGGACGTAATTGAGCCTAAGCCTCGTCTTGGGCACATGTAAATTTCAATGCCCTGTAGCCGCTACGCACATGGATTGAAAACGAGTGGTCTTGTAGCCCACTTTTGTTGACGTAATTGAGCCTTAAGCCTCGTCTTGGGCACATGTAAATTTCAATGCCCTATAGCTGTTACAATAAAGTATTGAGCATATATCAAATCAAATTCAAATTCTTAATTATCTATAATATTTTTATTGGATGTCAATCCTGATTTTGACGGTTGTCAGGTACTTTCCGTAAAATTTGTCATCCTCGGATCTGCTATGGCTACACCCAGTTTTGAGCTAGAGCCTTCATCATTGCACTTGATTGCACTCCAAGCCTGCTTAGAGTGTGCTTTTGGGCGTCATGTGCGCAGGCTATCTCACTATCCACACAAATGTCTAGCCCTATTATCTGTGCAATAGCGCGTACGATACCTTTTCTTGTACCAAAATTGTTACAAATGAGAGACATATTACACTAAGAAACATCATTTTCAAACATTATTTAATGTGGTAAAACCTCATAAGTGGAAACATCCAAGTATTCAAGCTCATTAATCAAGAACAAGAGATTTCAGCTAATCAGGCTACCACTACCTATCTCGACCATGCACTATATACTTCACGAAATAAGTGACATAAGTAAACACTATATACTTCATTAAATAAATTACATGAGTAAAAATGTTGCCAGTTATATTCGTTACAAAAACTTCCCACCTCTAATTTAGGTTACAAAAAACTCCCTTAAATACATCTAGGTTAGTTATCATTATTAACAAAAATTAATAAAATTATCTTTAATATATAATCAGTGTAATGAGTCTCTTTCCCTTTCAGAGCGACTGGTTGCAATCCAAAAATTTAATCTACAATTACAAATAGGAAACAAAAACAAATGCAAGAACATATAGAAATGCCTAAATAACAACATTCACACTTTTATAAAAATATCAATATCTCGATCGAGCTTGATGCCAACCGGTTCTGTCTAGAATTCAATTTCAATGAAAATATTGCAAGGGATTTGCATTTTCGCACTCTAATACAACCCATCCTATAATTCATTTAGAAAAGCATTTTCAAAGAGCATATCATATCTGGTTTCATCCCCTTGGCATTGACCAGAGAAGTCCATAGTTTCTTGCATAGTCCTTTCACCAATATGTAAATCATATTGGCTAATGTAAGTGGATGCTCTCTGGGGCCACAAACTCATCTAGTCTATGCATGTTGTATGTCACAGAGCTTGATGCCTGCAAATAGTGATCAAGACTTAAGAGAATGTGCAATTTCAGCCTTTGGTATACTCTATTTCCAAAACAATTGGACAATCAAAGGATGGTGTAGGCGCCGCCAAGCTCCGAAAAACAACTTTACTCTTGGCTTTGGCGGGAAAGCTGGATTCATAATTTAGGGTGTCTGATATCACACATAAATTATGGAGGAAATTTTAATGGCCGCTGCTTTAGGGTTTTTAATAAGTATTTAATATTGTTGTTGTGAGATTATGAATTGTTGGATTGATTGTTATGGGATTATGAACCATTAGATCGATTGAGTTCAGATCTAATTATACATATCCTGTCGAAGTAACATTAAATATACTGCTACTAGATACATATTAAACATCATATACTATATTAAAAGTTAAAAACACTTAATTTACAAATAAATGTAATTTCCAATCCATTCTCAGTCACATTAATGCCTCCGCCCAGCTCACGTCATCATGAAACACTTTCAAATGAAACTAAGCTCATATAATCATTAAACACTTTCAAAAGAAACCAAGATGGTGAATCGGCAATAGAAAAACTATAGAAATGTTGTAATACACACCAGATTAATACAACAAACCCATCACTATATTTCTTGTATATCTCGTCAATGACAATTTGACGGGGTCCACTCATTAACCTCAATTAATGAGAACTTTTTCTAGGAGATGTTGGGCTTAGAAATGAACCATTTTGACCACATTTACCTACCCTTTTTTGCCTTATCTTACTCCATTATATGCATCAAATAGATGTTTTCCTTCACTTGATCCCTCAATCCATACAGGTACGGTTAATTATTGTTTTTTCTTATTAATACTTATGATTGTTGTAATCAGGACTCTATATCTTGGATTATGCTAACATATGGTGATTTTATAAATATAGTTCGAAATGTAAAGGATACAGGTGTAGCAGGCTGAACGATTCAAGAAAGAGATGGACATTCATTGTTAAGTTGATCACCACTGATTCCATCTCTGTACAAGGAACGCAGTCAAAGGTTACTATTCCATGCAAGCTGTACAAAGGTGGCTGCAAAAGACTCAGATGCAACAACACGCTGCAGCTCGAGGGTAGCTGTAACGAACGAAGCATCTTCTAGATTGATCCTGCTATCTCATTGTTGGCTCGAGTAATAAACTTCCTATATTTTCTACTTCTATCTTTCCCACAGCTGTAACAACATATCGTAAATGGGGTAGCCTGAAGATCAGAGATATTCATGGTTTCCCAATATCAGGGGGTAGAAGTTATGATTGTGAATGTATAAATATTGGAAACTATTCATAGTTAGGGGTTGGAAAATTATTAATCTTATTGTATAGGCTGTGACAGCAACTGTTTCATCCTACCGTTTAATACAAGGAGTGTGATTCTTTAGATCTTGGCGTTTAACTTGTGTTAGCTTCCGACGTCTCCGTTCGAAGGTTGGGCCCACCTTCCTGCAGAGATTGCCGAGTTAATTAGGCATTTAAGTTATTTTGTTGTGTGGTGTGAATGCTGAGGTAATTACATTCTTTTATAGTAGCTGCAACAATAATGAAATTATTGTGTGCTTCCTTGAATGATCTGTTTTTACATTTCTTGTAAGCTGCAGCGGCGTGGTGTGACGGTCGACTGTGTAGGTTAATTTCCATTTATGCAATTGCGTGGTAGCTGTAACAGTCAGGCTCATTCCCTGTTTCTTTCTATTTACTTGTCTTCCTTGGATTGTGTTAATTTAGCCAGATTGCAGGCATACTTGTTGGTTCAATTCATGTATTCTCAATTCTTAAATTAAAGATTGAAGTAACTAGTCTTGATAGATCTTTATGTAGTCTGGTAAATTAGGATTTAACTTTCTGCAAAAGTAAGTCTAGATGGTTATTTTCTGTTCTGTTCATCCCTGGATTGGAGTTGCAGGAAGGTCATTATAATTCTAAATTCTTAGGTAGATGATTTCGATTAGATTAATGATGGGAAGAGTTGACTGAACAGATAGTAGGGCAATTTATTCAGAGTATCAACTACTTAGTGTTTAAGTATATACAGTGCAAATTATCTTTGAAATAGAAGACTTCCATGGGTTGACAATTTATATTGAGCCTTTTGTATGTTATGTTTTAATTAACTAGCATATAGTGGTCCCAACATTTTGGCGCCGTTTTCGGGGAAGATAATTATTAGACACCATAACAGTTTCATCTAGTAGTTTCATCCATTCATTTTTCTTCAGTTCTTTTAAGTTTGCCTGTTTTGGGTTGCATGAATACGAGAAGGGTACACCGTGACATTCCTATAAACCCCATAACCCCACAGAATACTAACATTGCAGGTGGTCGAGGTCGTGGATGAAATCCAACATTGGGAAGAAGGACATTCATTGACGATCTGGTTGATAGGACCAATTCTTCTACCAGAGCTCACCATCAGGAATCATTTGTCAAAAGGAGCTGTAACGTACCCAGAGATCATACCCGTAATATAAAACATAAACATCATCATCTACACTGCTAATAATAATAATATACCAATCCCACACTAGGGTACATGTTGAATGAAACTTAGTATCTAACACATTTCTTTCTTTTTTCTCAAAAAAAAAACATTAAAAGTATAAATATGCACTGTAACAAAATCAATACAATTTGTTGCATGAGATATATACATATTTTTGTGTTAGTAAAGTTTTCCACTTCACAATAAAATACATTCTTAGCATTATTTCTTCACTTTGGTATATATACATACTATAGCAAAATATTCTTAACAATTCTAATTATATAAAGTAATATTTTCCTAGCAAAATATTCTTAACAATTCTAATTATATAAAGTAATATTTTCCATAAAAGGAGGTTCATCCTTCACGATGAAAATCATGAACATATGTATATATCTACGAAGGAAAAGGTAGACAATAACATATATATATTCACACACATGTTTATATAGGAGAAAGCCGATATTTAAAATATATACCACTTTGATGGTTTAAGGAATTATTAAATAATAATAAACCTTATAACAATTACTTGTGCAACTTTAAAATATATACAACTGTGATGATTTAAGGAATTATTAAATAATAAAGCTTATAACAATTACCAAGTATTTTGTATCATGAATGAACCACCAGGTATCTTGAATAGATTTTTTTTTCCATTCTTTAATGGCCTTTAGCAAAAGCTGGAAGCGGAGATTTCATAAAATAAATAAATGTATACAATCCTTCGTATTGTCGAAGTCAAACGCAGTCAATATAGGGATGAAATTATTTAAAGAAAGTTAAATGATTTTTCTCCAAAATCGAATCCCTTAGATGGAGACGCAAGCAGCCATATTTTCCAGTTATCAAAATGCAGTAAAAAGAAACAGAAAGGTTAAAATACCAAAATGCAGACCTTGACTTCTACCAAAAATTTAGACACACTCAAACACTCATGCAATAATAGAATAAAGATTGCTCGCACAGCGAAGACCATAAATGGGAGAGGAGAAGGGGAGGACTTACACGCACAGTCCATACAAAACATTAGCACTTTATAAACTGTAAGTAACAACCCACTCCCCGTTCATCGCTCTGATACAAAAATGATTATTGACAAACCATTAATCCAGCAGGTTGAGGATAACATTCGTTCTACTATGGGAAAGGGATACTTCCATAATAGCGTGCAGCTTTTCACCATTAATTAATCAATGACAGATCTATTTAAGGGCCGGTTCACTTCAAATAAAAAAAATATATCTATATACCTTTATGTAACTGAAGTGAGAACTAAATCTAGAAGTCTAGACTAAAACGCCGCAGCGCTAATCCAGGAGATCACAAGAGTTTCACTAGAGTGGAATCCTCACGGCCATTAATCTGGCTGATTTATGAGTTTAAAACGGATCTAGCTATGACTTAAAAACGAACAATACTGAAAACTCCAGAGTTTTCGAACGACTTGGTCTAACGCCGATTCTGGAATTATCATCAAGATTGTGTTCTCCCAAATCAGAATTAAACTCAGTGCCAGTTCAGGTTAGCCACACAGAACCTTGGATTCGTAACTAAGATCTAAAATGTATACAGTAAAAAACGGGCTCAACCAATCACACTCTTTCAAAGGAATGAAACGAGGGTTTTGAAAACACTTTACCAGGTCGATACACACATTGGATTTGAGAATACCCTATAATACCATTTTATATCAAAACGTAGTCAGGGTTTGAATTTATATATATATATATATAAGTCAAATCTCAGCCACAAAGAAAAACGTAGAGGTTAAACCCAGGAAACGGTAATGAAAAAAATAGGAATACAGTTATCTCAAACTGCATCGCAGACTTTGGTAACGGGTGGCATCACACTCTTATTTGGAACGTAACACAATATTCTCAACGCATACTTTGGCCAATGACTGGAAACTACCACATATCTCGAACAATACTTAGATCTCATACATAACACAAAACCAAACGCAATATTAAATTCGGAGTCTTGCAAAACGCAGCCTTGAATGGACCAACTCTGACATAATCCTCACACATTTTTATCACTGAAACAATACAACCGTATATGATCTATAAAATAAATGCATCAAACAACTGATCGGGTGTTTAATAAAAAAAAACAAACGCAACACGGTTTGGAGATATTGGAGGTATTTCAGGATCTAAAATGGCGGAAAGGGTTAAAAACGCATACATGATCGATAGCGATAATGGGTCTTAGCAGACTGGTATTATACACATATATGTTACAGATCTGCAAAGAAAAACTACCATACTAATTGTTTTACAGAGATCATTTTCCATGCTTCAATATTACACATTCATCACTAATGAAAACGTAGCTATGGTACAACCCAGTGTAACAAATAAATAAATACTCAATAAATAATTCCATGCTGAAGTATAAGAAGATTAATACAGATCGATTTACCTGAATCTAGAAAAAAAAACGCACTTGGAGAATCAACTCCTCGCAACCATAGGAGGAAACAACTCAACGGTTTGCTCCGCTCCATCCCCGAGCTGGATCACCAACCATGCACCCGAACAGCAAGACACTTCCTCGCGGCACTCAATCTCGAGTCCGTAACAAGTTCTCACGATGGACTTATAAAAAAAATAGAAGAATGCTCAACAATCATTCTTCCCATGCACAACACGGCGTCTCATGCTATTCCAGTGCACCATATAAATAATTTTGCCCAGGTCTTATGCCATCCTCAATCAAATCTCCAATCAAATCCCTAAATCCCTATGATTTAGGGTCTTGTCTGGTTGTTGAGCTTTGGATTAGATTTGATTGGTGTCAATCACTCTTAGCTTGCTTACACATGTCCATTGGTGCCATGGTTGGTGTCCCCTCATGTAGTTGAGTTCTCCAAGTGTCTTTCTCTTTATTAATAAATAAATAAAATGTTTATTTGTGCAATTGTTATCTCAGTCTTTGAGTTTTATAACTCATTACATAATAAATTTTTTTTTTTTTTTTCAAAACATGAAAAATAAAAAATAATGTCATGGGGGTATTACATTTCTCCTCCCCTTATTTTTAACACTGTCCTCGGTGTTCATTTTATTCTGAGCTCCCTTGCTCATTCTGGAACATGGAGGGATATGCTTCCCGCATTTTATCCTCCATTTCCCAAGTTGCCTCTTCAGGGCTGAAGTGTTTCCATTGCACTTTTATTTGAACGATGGCTCGATTCTGGAGCATACGTTCCTTCCTGTCTAGAATGCGGAAATGTTCGGTTTGGAACTCGCCCTCGGGTTCTACCTGAATCACATCCCAGTCAATTATATGAGTAGCATGATGTATATATATTTTTTAACAATGAAACATGAAATACATCGTGCACTCTTATATTAGGTGGAAGTGCCAGCTGATAGGCTACCGGCCCTATCTTAGCTAACACTTCAAAAGGTCCACAATACCTTGGTGCCAACTTGGAACATTTTCCCAAACTCAAAGAGCTCTTCTTTGACTTTACCTTTAGATATACGTGATCTCCAACATTGAACTCTCTTGGAGTTCGTTTTAAATCTGCATAACTTTTTTGCCGATCCTGGGCAAATTTTAAGTTTTGTTGTACCTCTTTCACCATTTGTTCCATTTCTTTTAACATGTCTGGTCTTAGAACAATCCTGTCAGCAGGGTTATCCCAAGACACAGGAGTGCGACATTTTCGGCCATACAGAACTTCAAATGGACTCATTTTTAAAGAAGCTTGATACCCATTATTATAAGCAAATTCTACTAAATGCAAATACTCTTCCCATTTACCTGGTTTATCCATTACGTACATTCGCAACATATATTCTAACACTTGATTAGTTCTTTCAGTTTGTCCATCCGTTTGAGGATGATAAGCAGTGCTAAAATTTAGTTGTGTATCTAGACCTTTAAACAAGGATTTCCATTACCAGTAAATTTCACATCTCTATCAGAAATCACAACCTTTGGAATACCATGCAACCGAAATATTTCTTTCATAAAAATATTAGCTATATTAATGGCTTTGAAAGTAGACTTTACAGGTATGAAGTGAGCAGCTTTACTTAACTTATCCACAACTACCATTATTGAGTCATGTTGTTTAATTGTTTTAGGTAATCCTGTTATAAAATCTAAGCTTATTATCTTCCATTTCCATTCTGGAATAGGTAAGGGTTGTAGTAGCCCAGCAGGATGTTGATGTTCAGTTTTTACTTGTTGACATTCAATACACCTAGCTAGGTAATTTGCAGCATCATTCTTCATGTTAGGCCAATAATAATTTTTTCTTAACTTAGTTATCATCTTTTGGTAACCCGGATGTCCGGAATATGGTTTCTTATGTAGTTCATTAAGAATTAGTCGTTTTACTTCTTCGGAATCTGGTATGTATAATCGGTTTTTATAGACTAACAAGTCTTCGGAGCTTATAGAATAAGCTGAATAACTTCCCCTATCATATGTTTCCAATTGTTCTTTAATCTTTAAGTACTCTTCATCACTTTTAGCTGCTTCTTTTATTAAATTTTCGAGATTTGTTTTATAACTACTGAAGGCAGTTGAATAAAGTGGAATGGCATTTCTACTCAGGGCATCTGCCACCTTGTTCTCTTTTCCTTTTATGTGTTTAATTTCGAAATCATACTCACTCAAAAACGCTAGCCACCTTGCTTTGCGAGCATTCAAGTTTTGTTGATCAAATAAATATTTTAAGCTTATATTATCCGACATTAAGGTAAATTTTCTTCCTATTAAGTAATGTCTCCACATCTTTAAAGCATGTATTATAGCAGCTAACTCCAAGTCATGTGTTGCATAATTTCGTTCATGTATTTTAAGTTTTCTTGATTCATAATTTATTACATAATCCTCTTGTAATAACACACCACCTAATCCTTCTAAACATGCATCTGTACATACGACGAAGTCCTTGTAAGGATCTGCAATCCTTAGAATAGGTGCAGTGGTTAATAAGTGTTTAAGTTTTTCAAAGATTTCTTGACATTTATTAGACCATATGAATTTAGTTCCTTTCTTTTGAAGTGAGGTTATTGGATAAGCAATTATGGAGAACCCCTCAATGAACCTATGATAGTAACCTGTGATTCCCATAAAGGATCGAATCCCGGTTACATCCTTAGGAACTGGCCAATCATTGATTGCCTTGATTTTATCTGGGTCCACCAAAATACCTTCCTTAGTTATTACATGACCTAGGTACTGAATTTTATCTTGAAAGAATTCACACTTGCTAAACTTTGCATAAAGTTTATGTTCTCTTAAAGTTTGCAAGACTAGTTTTAAATGTTCTTTATGCTCTTCTTCGTTTTTTGAGTATATTAATATATCGTCAATAAATATTATTACAAATTTATCTAGATATTTGTGAAGAACACTCTTCATTAAACACATGAACGTGGCTGGGGCATTAGTCAAGCCAAATGGTACGACCAAGAACTCGTAATGCCCGTACCTTGTTATAAAAGCAGTTTTATGGACATCCTCGTCCTTAATTCTTACTTGATGGTATCCCGACTTTAAGTCAATTTTGGAGAATACCGACGCTCCCCGTACTTGGTCAAACAAGTCATCAATGCGGGGGAGAGGGTATCTATTCTTAATTGTCATTTTATTTAATTGTCTGTAATCGATACATAGCCTCAGTGTGCCATCTTTCTTTTTAACAAACAAGACAGGTGCTCCCCATGGAGACACGTTTGGTCTAATATATTCTTTATCTATTAATTCCTGTAATTGCAATTTTAATTCTACTAATTCAGGTGTGTTCATTCGATAAGGGGCCTTCGAGGCAGGTACTGCTCCAGGTACCAATTCAATGGTAAAGTCAATATCTCTCCTCGGAGGTAGTCCCAGTATCTCTTCTGGGAAGACGTCTTTAAAATCATTTAAAAAGGGAAGATCCTCTAAATTAGGCTTTGTTTCTTTAACATTAGTTTCGGTGATGTGTACAGCAAAAACCCTACATCCTTTTCTAGCACACTTTTTTAATTGCAAGGCAGAAATTTTTCTAGTAAGAATCTTCTTTGGAATTCCTCTAACCATTTTACTTTCACCATTTTCATCAATACAATCAAAAGTTTTCTCAAAACAATTTAGCACCACTTTATGTTTTTCTAGCCAATCCATGCCAATCAGTACATCATAAGATCCTAATGGTAAAACATTCAAATCTACTTTTGTAATTAAATCTTGCATATGAACTTCACAACTAGAAATAAAACTAGTTACTTTTCTTTTTGTCTCAGTGGCTAACTACACTAACCACGATTTTTCAAAATCATACTTTCTCATTTTACACAAATCTACTAACTTAGGAGATATATAACTTAGGGTAGAACCAGAATTGATTAATATAGAAATAGGTTTGTCAAGGATCTTACCTTCTACCTCAATCATGGAGGGATGAAAATCCGCTTGATGATTGTCCAGTGCTGCGCTAATCTGCGGTATGTTCCGAGCAACTTCCCCCACTATAGCTACTTCTCGAACTGTATGAATATTTCGATTATCCTTTT
The DNA here is from genome assembly GCA_001517045.1 of Pseudotsuga menziesii. NCBI lineage: Eukaryota > Viridiplantae > Streptophyta > Pinopsida > Pinales > Pinaceae > Pseudotsuga > Pseudotsuga menziesii. The sequence goes on from LPNX010451816.1 coordinate 31,624, forward strand.
TATGAGGACAATCCCGATAGAAATGACTCCCCCCACAACCCCAACACTGCAAGGTTTCTCTTTTTATTTCTTCATTTTTCTTATTAAAAGTAGTATCTTTATACTCAGTAGTTCTCATAGGTTGTTTATATTCCGTTCTTAGTGTTGGCTGTTTGTCCTTAAAGGTATTTTTCTGGAAACTTTTATGTTTATTATTAAAAGGTTTGAACTCTCTTTTCTTGAAACCATTTCCATATCTTCTCTTAAAATTAAAGGGAGTTTCAATTTTACTCTTCGATTGGTCATACATTAGTTTGGCCTTCCTCATGGCTTCATACAAAGTTTTTGGTTCATCAAACTCGAGTTTGTCTTTGTAGAAGTTAGGCAAGCAACCTAGAAACCTTTGTATTTTAGGTTTTTCTTCGTTTAAGTAAGGAACATATCTCAAAAGGGATAAGAATTTAGTACAAAAATCATGCATGGACATGGATCCTAATCTTAGCTCATAAAATTCTTTAGCTTTCCCTTCGTAGTGATATTCTGAGAGGTATTCCTTTTTAAATTCCTTCTTAAACCAGTTCCAACTTACTTTCCTATCATTTACTCATTTTGCTCTTTTAAGTCTTGCCACCAAATCTCCGCCTTTCCGACGAGATTGAAGATGGCCATTTTTCCCTTCATGGAGTTGGAGTAGTTGTACATAGAGAAGTACTTCTTCATCCCTGAGAGCCAAGCCTCAGCTTCTTCTCCATTTTTGACTTCGCCGTCAAAGGTAGGAGGTTTTATTTTTTTGAATTCTCTTGTTAGCTCATCTTTATATTTTCTTTTCTTCCTATGTCTACCCTCAGAACTGTCGCTAGAATACTCTGATTCACTAGATAGATGGCTTCCATCAGAGTAAGTACAATCAGAGGATGATTTTTCTTGTCTACGTTTCTTTTTTTTCTTTTCATTAGTTATCTCCTGTAGTTTAAAAAGTAGGGCTTCATTTAAGTCTTCTTGGGTTTTCAGTACTCTTTCATGTTCAACCTTAAAGTTCATAATTTCTTCTTGTAAGTCCCTCACTGTTTCTAGAATCTCAAAATTAACAACATTGTTATTAGGGGGATCCTCATTATTAAGTTCAACCCGAGCAGGTGGGGTAGGGGATCGTCTTCCGACCATATCTTCCTGCAGTTTTAATAAGACAGTTTTCTGCTATACAAGAAATAAGAACAAAAGTTACAACTATTTGTTTTTCGTAAATACGTGTGTAGACACCATAGGGCCAAGTGTCGTAACTTGGGCTCTGATACCACAATGTAACGTACCCAGAGATCATACCCGTAATATAAAACATAAACATCATCATCTACACTGCTAATAATAATAATATACCAATCCCACACTGGGGTACATGTTGAATGAAACTTAGTATCTAACACATTTCTTTCCTTTTTCTCAAAAAAAAAACATTAAAAGTATAAATATGCACTGTAACAAAATCAATACAATTTGTTGCATGAGATATATACATATTTTTGTGTTAGTAAAGTTTTCCACTTCACAATAAAATACATTCTTAGCATTATTTCTTCACTTTAGTATATATACATACTATAGCAAAATATTCTTAACAATTCTAATTATATAAAGTAATATTTTCCATAAAAGGAGGTTCATCCTTCACGATGAAAATCATGAACATATGTATATATCCACAAAGGAAAAGGTAGACAATAACATATATATATTCACACACATGTTTATATAGGAGAAAGCCGATATTTAAAATATATACCACTTTGATGGTTTAAGGAATTATTAAATAATAATAAACCTTATAACAATTACTTGTGCAACTTTAAAATATATACAACTTTGATGATTTAAGGAATTATTAAATAATAAAGCTTATAACAATTACCAAGTATCGTGTATCATGAATGAACCACCAGGTATCCTGAATAGATTTTTTTTTTCCATTCTTTAATGGCCTTTAGCAAAAGCTGGAAGTGGAGAGTTCATAAAAAAAATAAATGTATACAATCCTTTGTATTGTCGAAGTCAAACACAGTCAATATAGGGATGAAATTATTTAAAGAAAGTTAAATGATTTTTCTCCAAAATCGAATCCCTTAGATGGAGACGCAAGCAGCCATATTTTCCAGTTATCAAAATACAGTAAAAAGAAACGGAAAGGTTAAAATACCAAAATGCAGACCCTGACTTCTACCAAAAATTTAGACACACTCAAACACTCATGCAATAACAGAATAAAGATTGCTCGCACAGCGAAGACCATAAATGGGAGAGGAGAAGGGGAGGACTTACACGCACAGTCCATACAAAACATTAGCTCTTTATAAACTGTAAGTGACAACCCACTCCCCGTTCACCGCTCTGATACAAAAATGATTATTGACAAACCATTAATCCAGCAGGTTGAGGATAACATTCGTTCTGCTACGGAAAAGGGATACTTCCATAACAGTGTGCAGCTTTTCACCATTAATTGATCAATGACAGATCTATTTAAGGGCTGGTTCACTTCAAATAAAAAAAATATATCTATATACCTTTATGTAACTGAAGTGAGAACTAAATCTAGAAGTCTAGACTAAAACGCCGCAGCGCTAATCCAGGAGATC
>LPNX010451816.1:38303-92460 GCA_001517045.1 Pseudotsuga menziesii
GATTGGTGCCATGGTTGGTGTCCCCTCATGTAGTTGAGTTCTCCAAGTGTCTTTCTCTTTATTAATAAATAAATAAAATTTTTATTTGTGCAATTGTTATCTCAGTCTTTGAATTTTATAACTCATTACATAATAAAAATAATAATATTTTTTCAAAACATGAAAAATAGAAAATAATGTCATGGGGGTATTACAGGAGCTCGGTTACTCCTGGAGTGGCAACATCAGTTTCCACAGTGGAGAACACAAGAGAAGCTGCAACACTCTCAAGTGTCCATGCGGAGGAAGACAAAGTTAGTACTACGGGATCAGCTAACCGAGACTTGGTATATCACATTAACGAGAAGGTGGTGACAAATGAAGAGTGGAAACAGTTCCATCAAGAATTAGACAATCCGTGGAAGCACAGAGAGGAGAGAGCATAAGAAAACATGAATAACATACGCGATCCAGAAGATCATGAAGAGGTGATGGGAGAAAATCATCATAATGAGGGTGATCCCCTGCCTAAGGGGACTATTTCCACACTACAGTTCCCCATTCAACAGCCAGAGGGAATAACCCCCATGAAAAATATATTACCATCAGTTTTACCTTGTTTTCATGGAAAATCCACAGAGGATCCAGACGAATTTATTTTTGAATTTGATATCCTCTGTCGCATCTATGATTACACTTCCAGTGAACAGAAGTTGAAACTTTTCCCTGCTACTTTGAAGGATAATGCATTACATTGGTTCATGAGCCTAGGTGGTGGAACCGTCACCACTTGGGACCGAATGAAACAGGTGTTCCTAGAAAAATATCAGGAGTATTGCAATACCAAGGATAAAAGAGAAGAATTGTTCAATATGGTACAAAGGGACGAGGAAAGCTTGGAAGATTTTGTTGAGAGGCTGCTGTACAATGTGCAAAGAGCTGGACATAATAATATGGGGTTAGATTTACTCAAGATAATCCTACTCCATGGGATTAGAGAAGACTGCCTAGACATGTTGAACCTGTTAGGAAAGGGGGACATCTCAAAGGAATCCTTTGAAAAGATTATTGAATTATGCAAGAGGTGTTCCAGAGTATATTCCAGGAATAACAAATGGGACAAACAGGATAAACTAGAACGAGATGTCTTCGACAGAACACAGAAGTCATCTAATGGAGGAGCCACCTAGGAAAAAATATGCAATCTCCTTGATAATTTCAAGACAGAAATGATGAGCTCCATCTCCTCAGAAATAGATGTCCTGAGGGAAAAGCATAAACAAGCAGTAGAAGATCTAACACTCTATGTATTCTACCCTAAATGTAGGAAGAAACATCCCCTGAAGGAGTGCCCACTCGATAAAGTAGAAGTGTGTCAGCTTTGTGAGCTGAACCATGATACAAAAGAATGCCCTTCACTACCTTAAGTGACGACAATTCTGCAGGAATCAACTCCAGATGTGGAACCAGCCTACTTCATTGCCCAAAAAAATCCTTGGTAGCCTCGAAATCAAGGTATGAATCTAGACTTGTTTATGTTTTCAAATAACATGAATAATTGGAATACTATGCATCATAGGAATACACAATTCCCTTCATCTTATTCCAACCAAAAATGGTATCCTTCTCAACCTTCGATGCAAAATTTTAACTCCTGGAACTCTTGGACACAGTCACCAAACCAACATAATTCTTGGTCTCCTGGGTGGAGGAACTTCCATCCAGGAAACCAGTTTCCCCATAATCAACCTCCTCAACAGTTTCCACATCAAAAATACCCTCCTCAACAGTATCCCCAACCATACCAATAGTACCAATAGTCGCAGCTGCAACTTCAGAACAATGCTGCACCTCACATGCCTATATGTCCTCAGCTACCTGCTCAACCTAACCCCAACCCAAACAATAAATCAGTCCACTAGTTTGAGACTGCCAACATGCCCGCTTATTCCATTAATCCTGTCTCCTATAAAGATATACGCCTACGATCAGGGAGAGTAATGGAACCTTTAGTCATCGAGGATGTTCCATCCCTTGTGACTGAAGAAAGGATGAATTAGCAGTACTCATCCAATGCAGAAATTCCCATTATTGAGGATGCTGAAAGTCCTAATGAGACACCGGCTGAAACAAAAAAGGAATTAGCAACTGAAACAAAGCCTACACAGTCGTTTAGAGAACTTCCATACCCTGAAAGACTAACATTACAGAAAGCAGTGGGACAACCTCAATTTAACCTCTTAGGAGAGTTAAAAAAACCTCGATGTCAAAATTCCATTGCTGCATGCCCTTCATGATGTGCCTATATACGCCAAAACTTTCTAGGATCTATGTGTAAGAAAAATAGGTAGAAAATATAAGGATTCTCCCACTATCCATGTCATAGGGAAACTATCCAAACTGATAATGGGAAAAACCCTTTTGGCTAAATATGATGATCCTGGGAATGCCACTGTCACCGTGCAGATTGGGAACACACAGTTACTGAATGTGCTGGTAGATTTAGGCACAGCCATTAATGTCATGATCATAGAAACTGTACAAAAAATTGGGCTCACTAATCTCAGGCCAACCCCTACCATTCTATAACTCGCTGATAGGTCCACCATCAAACCCGAGGGAATCTTGGATGACCTTGTAGTCTCAGTTGACTCGTGGGAATACCCTGCTGACTTCTTGGTTTTATAGCCTAATTCGTAGCTGCGGGGACACTCGCTTATCCTGGGAAGACCCTGGATAGCCACAACGGATGCCTGCATCAGCTGTCATTCAGGGTCTATGACCATTTCATATGGAACCAAAACAAAAAACCTCACCTTGTATCCTCTAGCACGATCGAGCCTAGAAGTTGAAACTCCATTATGGATGAGCTAGAGGAAGAGGAGGGCGTCAACCATTGTTAACGATAGGGAAGGCCTTGACTTTCAAAGATGAAATAGAAGACGATGCCATCAATAATTTCATCAGTGAACCCATTTCTGTCAATAAACAAATTTATCAAATCCTAAATAGTACTTTAGGTGAAGAAGAACAAGAAAATCTCACAAAGGAGATATTAGTCAGTGACACTCACATAGTTCCAGTGTTGAAAATTTTGAAAAGTGTTCCAGTCGAGATAGAGCTTGGAAAAACATTGAATATCAATCCCAATCTTGATCCTAATGACCATGAACGTCTAATCAATCTCTTAAAAAAACATAAGGGGGCATTCTCCTGGGAGTACACAGATATGAAGGGTATCCCTTCTAATTTGTGCACTCACCATATTTACATCAAAAGTGACCCCCGGCCTGTGTGCCAACCACAACGAAGAATGAATCACAACCTTAGGGACATAGTGAAAGAGGAAATTCAGAAACTCTTGGAAGCATGATTTATATACCCGATCTCAGACAACGAGTGGGTTTCTCCACTCGTGATAGTAACCAAGAAGAATGGGAAGTGGAGAGTTTGCATAGATTATAGAGAATTAAACAAGGCAACTCAGAAAGACCACTTCCCCTTGCCTTTCATTGATCAGGTACTGGACACCCTGTCTGGGAAGAAATTCTTCTCCTTTTTGGATGGGTTTAGTGGGTACAATCAAATTCAGATTGCTCCAGAAGACCAAGACAAAACCACTTTCACCTATCCCTGGGGTACTTTTGCATATAGAGTACTCCCCTTCGGTTTGTGTAATGCACCTACCACTTTTCAGAGAGCTGTGATTGGCATATTTTTGGAGATGGTTAATTACAGTATGGAGATTTTCATGGATGATTTTACTCCTTATGGCAGTGACTTTGAAGAGGCACTAAATTTTTTAGAAAATGTATTAACACGATGTGAGAAAACCTAGCTATCCTTGAGCACTGAAAAGTGTCACATGATGATGAGCGAGGGTGTAGTTCTGGGGCACTTTATCTCTATTGATGGCATCCAGGTATATCTCTCCAAAATCAGGGTAATTGAAAATATACCCACTCCTAGAACACAGAAATAGGTACGTAGCTTCTTAGGGCATGCTGGTTATTATAGAAGATTTATAGAAAATTTTTCCAAACTTGCTTCTCCTTTGTTTTCTTTGTTAATGAAGGATGTGCAATTTATTTGGAATGATGCATGCCATACAACGTTTATTAAACTTAAGGAGAAGCTGTGTACAACTCCCATCTTAAGGGGGCCCAATTGGGCCTTTCCTTTTCACATTTCTTCAGATGCCTCTGACACCGCCATTGGAGCAGTATTAGGACAACAGGATGGTCAAGCACCTTATGCAGTCTATTACATTAGAAAAAATTTGGCCCCTGCTAAACTTAATTATACTGTTACAGAAAAGGAGTTTTAGCCATTGTCTACTCCATTAACAAATTTAGACACTACATCACTGGATATCCCACCTTTGTACACACTGGCCACTCAGCCATCAAATATCTAATGAATAAACCTGTAACAAATGCTAGGATAACTAGATGGCTATTATTATTACAAGAATTGGATATTACCATTATAGACAGACCTAGAAAAGAAAATGTTGTTGTTGATTTCTTCTCTCGTTTTACTAACAGTGATGATAATTTGCCTGTTGAGGACTTTTTTCCAGATGAACACTTATTTGCAGTTTCAGATCATTCCCCTTGGTATGCAGATGTCGCTAATTAATTGGCTACAGGGAATCTTCCAGCACATTTGTCAAAAAAAGAGAAGAGGAAAATTATTCAACAAAGTGCCAGGTATTGTTGGATAGCTAGTCATCTCTTCTACACAGGCCCTGACCTTGAGATTAGAAGATGTGTAATAGAAGATGAAATCTTCCATATTTTGAAGGCCTTCCATGACGAGCCATGTGGGGGACATTTCACAGATAGGAGGACAGGTCATAAGGTGCTAAGAATGGGCTATTATTGGCCAACAATTTTTAGGGATGCAAAAAAGTATGTCTAGTCTTGTGATAGCTGCCAGAGGATGGGCCAACTAATAGATTGGATCAAATGCCTCTTCAACCAAAATTGGTGGTTGAACCTTTTGACAAATGGGCCTTAGATTTTATTGGCCCTATCAACCCTCATTCTAGGTAGAAAGACTACATCTTAGTTTGTACCGACTACATGACAAAATGGGTAGAAGGGGCTTTGGTGAAAGCCAATGACCAGGCTATAATAGATTTCCTGTATGGATTTACTCATTTTGGAGTACCCAAGGAAGTGGTTACAGATGGAGGACCTCAGTTTGTGTCACATAAATTTGAAGCTTTGGTATAGAAGTACCATATCTAGCACCAGATAGCTTCGCCATACCATCCCCAGGCCAATTGTAACACCTCGGTTTTGACCCTGTTTGCATGATGTATATAATGTAATTAATCGTGGTGAGGAGCTAAAGGCAAAAGCCCCACCATTGACTTGGTCGTGTACGTTTCGGCAATAGGGATAGTTGCCGATGGTATATCGTGCTATCCGACACATTATAGTTTGGCATCATGTAAATACGGACATCAATTAAACTAAACCTACAGCCAGCTACAACGATGCAACGTTAAAATGAAAAGGGCATGATTCCAAAGGATAAGGGTGGGGGGGATGTCAAACCTTGTAATATGGGGGGGAAATCCATGTGTCACCACCCTGGTTGATTTGCCCATCTTTTCTTTTCTTATCCAACTACCACTTTAATGATCTACAAAGTAGTTGAGGTAGTTATTGTTGGGGAGTAGAGTGTGGCAGGATTGTCAGTCCTTGCACACATGCACACCTCACCAGCGAATCGAACCTCACGTTGGCAAGAAAACCACCACTGCCATCACTCCATGCAGACTCTGCACTCTCTCCACTACTATGCAATTCTCTCCATTGTCAGTTCATCCTCACATAGGGAGACGTTCTGTTTTCCACACACACATAGTTTTCCCATCATTTTTCCTCATGCACCGGTCGGGGTTCTCCTTTGGTTTTGTGCATGCAACGAGCTGGAAGAGTGGCCTCAAGGGCACAATTTCTTCTGTGTATGTGAAATAGCTGTGGTTTTCATCCACTATTTGGGCTTGCTGTTGGTTTAACCTGCACTTGGGTTGCTGTCATTTCTTTTCCATGATTTTTTGGATGCTGTTGAGAGTCCAATTTCCTCTTCCATTTCGGACTGTGTGTGTGCTTCCTTCTTCCATTTTTGGACTGTGTCTTTTCCTTTACGCACAGGTTGAGAATTTGTTCTTTTTCCCTTTTTTTGCTTGTGTGAGTTCTCCAGCCATTACGTTGGGGGATGGTGTGTGCTGTGGGCTCATGTATGTTGGTTGGCTGTTGATTGCCACATCCGTTGGCTGATTTTTCCCATGTCTATGCTGGGAGTTCTGCTTCTTCCCCCAACTGTGGACTGTGTAAGGTTGCCATAGTTATCATTGTGAGTTTATGGCTATTGATGTACCCTGGTTTTGGGTTGCTGCTGAGTTGTTTTTCCTGCACTAGGGCCAAGAACAACTCCGAGTTGTCTTGTGGGCTTGAGCGGTGTTTCATCTTTTGTTTGGGATTGTCACCCGATTGTCTTTTCCTTCTTCACGGAGCTGTGAATGGATTGTTTTGCTGCGGTATGCAGTGGTTGGTATTCAGACTGTTGAAACAGGGATTAGAGGTTAGGTATGCTTGGGAAGACTGGTGTTGAGGCCACCAGCTTAGCATTTAGCCTTTCCTAGCTCCTTGAAGACCTGGTAAAACCCTACTATGTGGGTTTGGATGCTTGGAAAACCTTGGCTATGTGTAAGCCTGCATTGACCCTTATTCCTGGAGGAATCATGCCCAGCTCGGGGGTGGCAGTGTTGCTGAGAGATTGATGAGCACGCTAGCCTATGATTGGGTGGAACGTTGCAACGACGTAGCTGGTTGCGGGGTGAGTTCTTCAATAAAAGATAAGTAATCTTGTCTATTTTACTTCTGCATCTATATTTACTGTTAATGATTATGATGAACATGTGGAATGAATGCTTGTATGAATGTATGTTGCTTCTGCTGTGTATGATAAATATATGCATCTGTGTATGTTCTACTTCAATGCATTCTGTTTCAGCATTATTATGAATTCACATGTTCATGGGGCTGGTATCCTAGATGGTTAACGCCATGGTAGCGTCCTCTTCGCCGGTCGGAGGGTCGGGGACGTTACACCAATGGTCAGGTGGAAAGCAATAACAAAGTTATTGAAGTTATCCTTACCAAAACAATCAGGAGCCATCGTAGGGCCTGGGATGATAGAATTTTGGAAGCATTGTGGGAATATCGTACTACTTGGCACAATACTAAAGGTTTCTCTCCTTATGACTTGGTGTATGGAAAAAGCGTTGTCTTCCTTATCGAATTCGAAATCAAGACCTTGAAGACAGCTATGGAGGTAAACTTAGATGTGACTGAGGCCCATAGGAGTAGATTGAATCAATTGAATGAACTTGATGAGAAACATTTAGCTACTGTGGATCATATAGTATTAATTCAGCAACAGAGATCCAATTGGCACGATCGATTCATCGAAAACAAAATCTTTTGCGAAGGAGACTGGGCATTATTATACGATTCAAGATTCAAAAGGGACTTAAAAGGTAAGTTACGTACAATATGGTTGGGCTCATATCTGATAGACAGATTATTTGAAAACAGTACAGTCTGCCTGGTCACCATTGATGAGAATCACACACCATTATTTGTTAATGGTCATAGGTTGCAACTGTACCACAAGCCCATTTCGAAGGACGCGTTCACTTCACAGATTGTAGCTAATCCGGAATACTAGTTACAACAAGGGAAGGAATCTTTCTCTGCCCCTGTCAATCTTTAGACAATCACTGTGATTTAAACAGAAATTTTTGTTCATAAATAAATTGATGTTTTTGTTTTTATTTTTATTTTCCTTTGCGCTTGATCCATTTTTTTAAGAATATGTGAAGGGATGTACCTGAGGAGCAATGGTCATTATTGGGCTTAACGATTGTGGGTATCCTTTTGTAACTTCCTGCTTTAGAAGGAAACTCCTTGAAGAAAAACAAATAATGAACAGTCAGTCGCAGCTACGATTCCTATAAAAATTGCCTATTTTTCTGTTTATTTGCAGCTGCATCACCGTAAAAAAAATTGCCCTTTTTTCGTCCTGTGCAACTGCAACACCGTAAAACCTTGCCTATTTTTTCGTTTATCTGCAGCTGTAATACCATAAAATAATGCCCTTTTCCTGTTCTGCGCAGCTGCATCATCGTAAAACCTTGCCCATTTTTTCGTTTATCTGCAGCTGCAACACTGTAAAATAATGCCCTTTTCCCGTTCCGTGCAGTTGCAACACCGCAAAACCTTGCCTATTTTTCCATTTATTTGCAGCTGCAACACCGTAAAAGCTTGCCTATTTTTTCGTTTATCTGCAGTTGCAACACCGTAAAATAACACCTTTTTCCCGTTCCGTGCAGCTGCAACTCCGTAAAATATTGGCCATTTTTCTGTCCCGTGCAGCTGCGACTCCATTTATATTTTTCCCATTTTTACCTTTTCCGGCGGCTGCAACTCCATTTGAATTTTGTCCATTTTTACCTTTTTTGGCGGCTGCGTCTCTGCCAAACTAGCTGATTTTTATATGGCTCACAGCTGCGAATCCACCAAACTGGATAATTTTTCTATAGCTCGTGGCTGCGACTCCCCCAATATTGGCAGAACTTTTTACAATTTTGTGTTCGTGACTCCTTCATATCTGGCCAGAATTCTCGCTGCCAACAATTTCAACTTACTTCACAGCTTTCAGTATGTTTATGGCAGGATTGACAAGATTTTTTTGGTCCACCGAGAGAAAAGATCATGACAGCACGCCTACAATAATGTTTAAATTTAAATGGCTGCATTTCACATGCTTTATTATCCTCAAAGGTCACGGTTCATACCATATTTACGAAGGTATGGTTATGATTATCTACTTGATTAAGAGTTAACTAGATTTGACAAGATTAATCATGCCTTCCTTTTTACGCCCATTATTACACCCGCATACCGTTAACTGTCCACTTGTACGAATTAATGGCTATTCAAGATTATCCTATAACCGCCACCCTTTCCTAATTTTGGATAAATTTTACCAAGAATTCCATGCTCATGACTGCCTTAACTTTCCGAATTTACCCAACCACATTCTCACTGTTCACGAATACTCTGTGCTTTAACCTCCATTGTCGGGACCTGCAATTTGTTGGGCTGATAAAGAATTCATAGGGAAAACAAACATGGGTATCCCAGCTTGGCACGAACCTCCAAATATGCGAGAATTGAGAAGAAATGCTGAAGTTTTCGCTATTTTTGAAGCTACGGGCTGGACTGAATTTTTCCAACGCCTAAATGGGTTCCATTGAGAGACAACTCTACAATTCTCTTTAAATCTTACAGAAACCCACTCAAAGGTTAGGGGGTTACATATAGAAGTCTCTGAAGCGATAGTGGCTGAAGTCACAGTCCTTCCTCAGGTGGGAAGGGCCTGGTTTGGTTGAAGAACTCCCAATTCTGCTGCAATACAGGATTTTCTGATAGAGGGGGAACAAATTCATCAGTCAAGGTGAGGGATAGAGTTACAATCACTGCCTCGGCCATGGAATCAAGTAGCAGTCTTCCTCAAGAAGTATATCACCTGTGAAGGTAGGTATTAGACTGTCTATTATTCTGAACTTCCTCTTTTGTCTCATTTACGCCATAGGGCCTTAATTAATATTCCATTTTATCTATTTAAAGACCTACACCATATGGCGGGGTCTATCAGAACAAACAAGCATCCAAACTCCTCCCTTACCCATCATGGCCTAATCAAATTAATAATGTTAAGGGCCTTAGCTCAGAGGAACCAAACCTAGGAACAATTCACAAGATAAATTCAAATAAACCAGGAACCCATCCTTTTGGTTAGTGATCCAATAGAAGAAGAAGTGGAAGTAGCTGTACCCTTGGGGGATGTTCCAATCCAAGAAGAGCATGCAAATGTACAGTTGGGGGGAGATGAAGAACAAGAGGAGGACCGTAGACCCTCCAATTTAGTTGAGGGGGGGGATGAGACTGGATCGGATGATTAGTCAGATGACCAAGCAGAGGAATTGGAGGAAAATGTAAGAGAAAACCTTGTGGAAAGATTAAATAATGTGGGAGCTATGACAGTAGAGGTTGAAGCTAGAGCATAATTGGATGCTACGATAGCTGAAGCTGAGGTTGTTAGAGCCATGATAACAGAAGAAAATGCAGAGGTATTGACCATTGAATCTTCCCCTGAATGGGGAGGAACTCTAATTGAAGAAGAAAAGGAGGATGCTGAGATAGGAGATATCCCTTCCACATAAGCTGCAAATCTGTATATTCCTGCACCATGAAAGAAAAGGAGAAGATCGAAAGAGGAGGTGCAAGAACCACTACTGATAAGAAGAAAAATAACCAGGTTGGTTACAGCAGCTGAAACAACATGGGAAATATGGGCAAACCTAGAAGCACATATTGAATTCCCCATTTTGAGACCCAAAGCAAATGATGCCCCACAGGAACCGGTTGCAGAGGAACCTCAAATCTAGGGACTTTTGCATGAAAATGGTCTACTGAAGGAAGAAGTACATACACTTAGAAGAGAACTAGAAAACTGGAAGGAGGCATGCAGGAAGTAGGTAGAAAGGAAGCTGCACACACTAGTTGAAGCTACAGACGAATTCGAAGGATCACCTCCTGCTAAGGATGGTGAGGAGGAAGAGAGAGTGGTCTGCCCTATGTGTGGGGAAATCTTTAACCAGTCAGGCTACAAAGTCATAGTTCGTGCCTTTGTGACACAACAACCCGTAGCGACAATTGTGGAAGAACAAGGACAAGAATCACCCAAGGTGGAAGTGAGGGATGCAAAAGAAATGGAAATATAAATGATCCCTGGTAGAGAAAAGGGGGAAAATGAACAATTACAGTCACAATCAACAGAAGAAATAGAAGTGCTCTTGGGACAATCTTATTGGAAGGATAGTGAAGCTCCCTAAGAGCAACCTTAGCAAATGGAAGCAGTAGACAGACAGGGTGCTGATACACAAAATCCAGCATCCTCGAACATTCTTGTTGAAGTTGCCACCCAAATTGGGGCAGATGAACTAGAGACCGAAAATATTCTTGATTTTAACGAAGAAGTCTATGCTGTGACTCCTAAACCATCTTGGGGCATAGAATTAATAGAGATAGAACCTCAACAGCAGGATAATGATGAAGTTGACCAGGATGTTGTCACACAAGAAACAACATCCCTAGAAATTTCTACTGAGACTCTCATGCAACAAGAAGAAATACGGAGGTGGACATAATTCCTGATCTGGATCTATGAGAGGATGAACAAATGTAATCATAGTCCTCGGGGAACACTGGAATTCATGAAAAACAGCTTCATATTGTAGGGGACATGGAAGTAACTCAAGAACAACCCCTATAGCATGAAGAAATAGAAGGGAAGGGCTTTGAAACACAAGAACCAGTAGCCTTGCATCTCCCCGTCAAAGCTGCAGTTGAAAATAAGGTAGATGTGGAGATTGAAAATTAGGAAGAGGTTATCACACAAGAACCAACACCTTCACAATTGGCTGCTGAGGTTTCTGGAGGAGAATTTCAAGAAGAGACTGTTGTTACACAATAACCAACACCCCCAGAAGTTATTTTAGAGGCACCTATACAAATTGAGGTTGCTGTAGGATAATTTCAAAGAGGGGATGATGTTACACAAGAACCAACATCCCCAGAAGTTATTGTAGGAGCACCCATGCAGGCAGTGCAAAATTTTCAGGCTAAAGCATCAGGGGGAAGGCATGGACTCAACTTTCACAAAATTTTGTCAATTTGGATTCTGATAATGAATATCATGCTGAAGATGAAGGGTTCCAGAGGTTGACCCAAGAGCTTTCACTCCTAAGAATAGAAGCGAGGAAGTGGAAGAGTCAGGTGGAGAGGTATCAAGAAGGAATGGTTCCCCTTGTTGAACATAGGAAGACCATCAGGGAATTGAGGTAAAGATGGGCAGAAGAACTAATGTTCCATAAATTTCACTGGGAAGAGATACATAAAGAACTAAAGGAGCTGAAAAAGTTCAAATCCATGCAGGTGGAGAAAGACCAGCTGTACACTCTCTCCCAGGAACTGTTAGGTACCAGAGCACCATCCTCCTCTTACCCTGTGTTCTTATTTGAACAATTCATTTGGTTTAAACTGAAGGCTGTAAAGGAAGGGAGGCCTTATGAAATAGCAACCTCAGCTAAATTTCTGGAAACATTTCTGGAAAGTGATTTTGTTGAGCAAAACTTGCTTTGTGAGCTTTATTTACATGAGATGGTTTGTCCCTTGGACCGCCATTCAAATCCTACCCCTTTCTTAGGTGATGTTTAGTTGAGGGATTTTTCCTCCTTTGTTAGCAATCATGTTCAGTGGGAAAGATCCTTCCAAACTTTTTCTTATAATGAGCCCCACTCTAACCTTTGGGTTCGAAGTGAACCTCAAACCCCTCGTCTTCTCCTTGCTCATCAGCAACGTAGGCTCACATGTCCCATAAAAACTCAGGAGATGATGGAACTTCAAGAAAAGGCTATCTCTACCTGTGTCAACCAGCTTTTCAAGAATCAACAATTGGCTTTGGAAGGCAACCAACATAGATGGTAGGATGCCTCTTCAGCCTTGAATATTGGAGACCCCTAATGTTACAGGAATTTTAAACATAAATTTTCAAGGGTTGAGGGATATGTGGGTTGTATAAAGGAATGTGGAGTTAACTGGCTGGGACTCAAATTCAAATTCCCTCTCATCTGGAGTCCAGAAAAACCATACAGGGAAGACTTCTCATTGAAAAAGGCAGAAGAGAAGAAGTGTAGGAGATATTGGGTTGTCTATAATGGATTTTTTGAAAAACAGGGATCACTTGAACTCCCATATAACTTTTCCTCTCTCCATGAACGAAGCACAATGTAAGATTCAGATTCAGACTAATGGAGGTTGTTGCATAGGGACATGCAATAGGAAAGTTGGGGGGAGATGTTGGGCCAAGAAATGACCCCTTTTCTACCACATTTACCTACCCCCTTTTTCCTTATCTTACTCCATTATATGCATCAAACAGATGTTTTCCTTCACTTGATCCCTCAATCCATACAGGTATGGTTAATTATTGTTTTATCTTATTAATACTTATGATTGTTGTAATCATGACTCTATATCTTGGATTATGCTAACATATGGTGATTTTATAAAGATAGTTCGAGATGTAAAGGATACAGGTGTAGTAGGTTGAACGAGTCAAGAAATAGATGGACATTCATTGTTAAGTTGATCACCACCGATTCCATCTCTGTACAAGGAACACAGTCAAAGGTTACTATTCCATGCAGGCTGTACAAAGGTGGCTGCAATAGACTCAGATGCAAAAATGCACCGCTGCTCGAGGGTAGTTGCAACCAACGAAGCATCTTCTAGATTGATCCTGCTATCTCATTGCTAGCTCGAGTAACAAAATTCCTATATTTTCTGCTTCTAACTTTCCCACAGCTGTAACAACGTATCATTAATGGGGCAGCCTGAAGATCAGAGATCTTCATGGCTGCCCAATATCAGGGGGTAGAAGTTATGATTGTGAATGTATAAATATTGGAAAATATTTTGAGTCAGGGGTTGGAAAATTATTAATCTTATTGTATAGGCTGTGAGAGCAACTGTTTCATCCTACCGTTTAATACAATGAGTGTGATTCTTCAGATCTCGGCGTTTAACTTGTGTTAGCTTTTGACGTCTCTGTTCGAAGGCTGGGCCTGCCTTCCTGTAGAGATTGTAGAGTTAATTAGGCATTTAAGCTATTCTGTTGTGTGGTGTGAATGTTGAGGTAATTACATTCTTTTATAGTAGCTGCAATAATAATGAAATTATTGTGTGCTTCCTTGAATGATCTCTATTTACATTTCCTGTAAGCTGCAGCAGTGTGGTGTGACAATCGGCTGTGTAGGTCAATTTCCATTTATGCAATTGCATGGTAGCTGTAACATTTAGGCTCATTCCCTGTTTCTTTCTATTCACTTGTCTTCCTTGTATTGTGTTAATTTAGTCAAATTGCAGTCATACTTGTTGGTTCAATTCCTGTATTCTCAATTCTTAAATTAAAGATTGAAGTAACTAACCTTGATAGATCTTTATGTAGTCTGGTAAATTAGGATTTAACTTTCTGCAAAAGTAAGTCTAGATGGTTATTTCCTGTTCTGTTCATCCCTGGATTGGAGTTGTAGGAAGGTCATTATAATTTTGAATTCTTAGGTAGATGATTTCAATTAGATTAATGATGGGAAGAGTTGACTAAATAGATAGTAGGGAAATTTATTCAGAGTATCAGCTACTTAGTGTTTAAGCATATACAGTGCAAATTATCTTTGAAATAGAAGACTTCCCTGGGTTGGAAATTTATATTGAGCCTTTTGTATGTTATGTTTTAATTAACTAGCATATAGTGGTCCCAATAGGAGAAAAATAACAGTTTCTTGTTATTCATCAGAATTAAAGGTAACTTGTTTACAACACAAGGTGGCATATACATGATAGCAAGGCCTCAACCAAGAAGACAGAGCTCAGTCACATATCCAAAATACATAATAGTATGAAACAAAAGATGTTTATCCTCCCACAAGTAGTAGAAATAATAAACATAACCATCTTCCAATCCCCAAGATACAGATAGATCAAGTCAAGGAAAAATAGTTGATCTAAGGAGGCATTTCCAGGAAAGACATGCTCAGAAAGAGAGTGGAAAAAGCCACCGCAAACACCAAAAGGTGTGATACCATACTCAAGCCTTAAAAAAGAGCTGAAAGGAGTAGGTTTATGAGTTAATAGAGCTGAAAAGAACCATTCACAATGCATTCACCCTTAGTGAATTCCATGTAATGTAGAAAAATAGATGTCAAATGAAGTGCCTCCTTAGATAAGCCAGCTTCCTTAACATTGAATTCCCTGAAAACATGAGAAGATTTGAGATGGACAAAAGAAGATTGAAGGTATCTGATATTAAGACATCAGCCATCAAGTTCAAGAGCAGATAGGGAATCCTTCCCATTGAACCAGTTAATAATGGCTGAAGAGTCTCCCCATATATGTAGATATGGTAGCCCAATATATTTTGAAAAGACCAATAGTACCCATAGAGAAAGTAGTTCAAACATGGTGTTGGTACTCAGACCACAACCCATTTTTATACAAAAATAGTGATCCTTTCTGATGAGAAGGTGAACACCGATGCCATCAATCTTATTTGTTGAGGCCCCATCGAAAAAATCAGCTGGGAAGTCATATACAGGTGAAATTCTTGTAAGTCTCCTATTGGATCTCTGATGTGCAGCCACGGGATGTAACTGTAGCTGCTCCAATATATTAAGTATAATGAGTTTCGGGACTGGTCTGTGATCCTAAAAAATGGTCTTGTTTCTAGAAATCCATATATGCCAAGTCATGAGTAGTGGAAGATACACTAATTCCTTTTCACGCCCAGTCCAATTTACTAGATTTTGTAGATAAGTGGGCTCATTCCCAAGAATTGGACAGTGAAGAGCAGAGTTGAGTCCACATATAACTTCCTTTGTAAAGCGACAACCAATAAAAAGATGGTTGATAGATTCTACATTTGTGAAGCAAAGGTTGCAACGATTGGGTCCAATCCAACCCCTCTTAAGTACATTGTCCCATGTATTAATATGGTTGGATAGACAAATCCAAATAAAACAGATCACCTTGAGTGGTAAATTAGACTTCCAGATTAGTACGAGGGACCTATCAGGGCGAGATGTAAGGGAGAAAGAAGCTAATAATAAGCTCATATGCCAGTCAAGTAGTGACTTTCCCAGTCATCTTGCTATACATCCATACCAAAGAGTCCAGACTATGACCAAGTATGATGCATCCATGAGATAGCCCATTAATATACAATGTCCACACCTCCTTCCAAGCACCTTCTAAATCAAGATCATCAGCAGTGAGCCAGTACTCATGAGAAAAAGAACCAATTCCCTAGTAGTGCGCATCTGCAGGAGTAGTAATGCCATAATCTTCTAAGTAGATCCTGAGATCCTCCGGAAGGACATAGTATGAATTTAAACCAGCAATGGGGTCCACACCAATTCTTATGCTTTGACCGTTTCCCACCTTCCATCCCAGACACCTGGTTATCCATGGCAACGCTTTGATGAAACTGTTCCATATATATGAGGTGCCTTGTATATTGAATACATTTAAGTGTAACCACTCATCAACAGACCTATTTTTAAGGTATTTATGCTTGACAATAAGTGACTAGAAGCCCTCACCATTTAGTACCAACGAGAGACTTTTCAGTCTAAGTGCCAGACTAAACTAGTCCAAATTTTTGATGTTCCATCCTCCTAAAGTATATGGTTTGGAAATCATATGTCAATCCACCAAGTGATATATGGATTTTCCATTTGCATTTCCCCAGAGGAAGTTAAAGATGAAACGCCTACATTAGTTCATAATAGTTCTGGGCATCCGAGCCAAAGTGAGCCATTATACATCCAGCCCCAACAGGATTGATTTAACCAGGATTAGCCTGCCTCTAAGAGATAGAAGCCTGTATGTCCAGTTACAAATTATTTTCTCAATTTATTTTATAAGCCATTGCCAGTCATTAACACAATAACCCAATGGCTTGAGATAGTATCCCAGGTACTTGAATCCCACAGACAGAGGCTCCATTTTAAATGGTAGCAAGGTAGAGATACTGGCTCTGGTAAGATCATCAATATCATTGTAAAGAATGGATTATTTTTCATCACTAATTTTCATGCCCGTCGCAGAACAAAAGAGATCTAGAAGTTCTTTATAATGCTGTCATTCCTTGGAAGTCCCAAGTCCAAACAAAATAACATCATCAACAAATAAAAGGTGAGTGAGATTTAAGGATGGAGAAAATTTGATACCAGTAATGGCCCCTCTATGCTGTGCATTAGTGATCAGAAGACTTAGGCTCCAATAATCAAAACAAAGAGAAGAGGGGAGAGGGGACAACCCTGTCTGATGCCCCTAGAGACAGGGAATAATTTTGAAGGTGTTCCATTTACAAGTACAACAAAATTGGAGGATTCTACATAGCCCATAATCTAGTTGACTATAACAACCGGGACACCAATTTGTAAGAGGACAAGTCTAAGAAAAGTCCAGTTCACCCTATCGAAAGCCTTGACCAGGTCTAACTTGAGAATCATAACTTTTTTCTTTTCCACTTTAATATAATGCATTACTCCCTGTTCAATGCCAATAGGCTCTATGATCTACCTGTTATGAAGAAAGCCAAATTGATTCCTAGAGATGGTTCAGTCCAAGATAGGTTTTAATTTGTTAGCAGCCAGATTTTAAATGATCTTATAAACCAAGTTGCATAGAGAGATAGGCTTGTAGTTAGCAAAGGAGGTAGGTTTATCACATTTAGGTATGAGAGTAATAAATGTGGCATTAAGTGCTCCAGACACCCTACCTTCAGCCCTAAACTAGTCAACCACCCTAAGAATGTCAAGACCAACTAGATCGAAGAAATGGAGGTAGAATTCAACCGGCCAACCATCCAGGCCGGGACTTTTGTCTTTTTTGAACCCTTTAAGTACTCCTTCAATATCAGAGAGTGAAAAATATGACAGAAAACACTCTTTATCTTCCTCAAGTACAAAGGTAGGGAAAAGTCTAATAACTTTGAATTGATCATCAATATTGGTAGACCCATCACCAGTAAATAGTTATGAAAAGTGAAAAGCACCCAGGAGCTTAAGCTGTGCTTCATCTTCAATCATCTCACCATGCTGGTTTTGTAGACCCATATAGCTTTAGAATTTCTTCTTGCAAAAGCATAGGTGTGGGAAAATTTAGTGTTAGCATCCCCCTCGTTTATCTAGTCCACTCTGCTCTTGAGTTTCCTGGTAAGGATCTGGTGAGCCAACAGTGATTCCTTTCGAGCTTTTAACTAAAAGAATAGAGAGGCCTTACTCACAAAGAGTATACCATAGGCCTCACTTACCAATCCATTCCGGTAAAGTGAAATGAGGTCCACTCATTAACATCCATTAACGAGAAATTACCAATCCATTTCGATAAAGTGAAATGAGGTCGACTCATTAATATCCATTAATAATATCAACTCGTTAATATTTTAACAATCAATTTCCATACACTTAAATGAGAGACGCGATTTCCTGTTAATGGGTTGTATTAGGTTATGAATTATATTGAAATATTTATCATAGTTGAAATTATATTAGTATAAATTTACTTAAATTTGGATTTACTAAGTGTTGAAAGGGATCAAAACTTTTGAGATACAAACATGTTTTTAAAGTGGAAATGTTGAGAAGGTGTGCAATGCAATGTTTATGGTTTTAAATTATCTATAATATATATATGTGTGTGTGTGTGTGTGTGTTGTTCTAAATATTTTAAATATAATTTTAGTTGACATATTATTTTATAAGATTTATTATTATTTTAATAAAGGACACGTGTTAACTCTATATTGAGCACTGAAAGAGTTACACATCTCCCCTTACTAGACTATAGAAGTAGCATAGATCCATTTTAAAATGGATCTACCAAGTGCCGAGAAAGATCAAATCTCTCAAGCTGCAAACCTTTTTTTAGAGTAAAAATATTGAGAAAATGTGTAATGCAATATTTATGATTTTAATTTATATAATTTATTTAGTTTTGTTTAATTGTTTCTCTGAGTCCTTAGTTTAAAAGTACACCCATTTCACCTCTATTCTATACTCTATTAACTTAAAACTATTATAAATAAAATCTTTTATTTTAGTGAGTGTAAATTTCTTCCTTAATAAATTGCTCCAAACTTTCAAGAGTTTATTATTTATTTTTTCATTATATTTTTTAATAAATATTATATTAAAAAAAATAAAGTGTATTTTGAAATATTAATTGGTAAGTTTTTTTTATGTAATACTTAGTTTTTGTTTTTAATTAAAAATAACAATTTCTTTAAAATGACTTCAAATTTTTGGTTTTGAAAACATATCCACTTCCTAACTATGGACGTGATCGTTCCCTTTAGTATGTAGATTTTTTAGTATGTAGATTTGTTGCATCACATCAAAACCAAGTAAGATTTGTAAACATTTTACACTTCTTTATTTTGTATACTTAGCTTGGACCAATGAAGAGTATGCCACACATAATGTACTCCAAAATATTTTACAAATGAAATAAATGTGATGACATATTCTACTAAGATAGTGATTATTAATTAAAAGAGCACCAAAATTTTTATTGGTTGATGTAAAGGCTCAATAGTGGTTATTTGTGATGATAAAGTTTGAAAACCAAATTATCTAAAAACTTTCGTTAAACATAGGATAAAGGTTTTGGTTTCTGTGCAAATTAATATGAATGGCGACACGTCGATTCACAGAGTCCCTGCCAGCCTGAGGGTAGGGACTAATAACACTCTACATATTTAATGGTTTTTTTACTTTGTTCTTTATGCCATTAGAGAAAACTTTTTTCTTTTACATCATTCAAAACAATTTGTTAGTTATCAGACTTATCAGACTTAAGATGTAAGGCTAAATTTTTACTTCATACCTTAAAGCTACCACATTTACAGGAATTTCAACCAATTGGTAGACCAACTATAAAAAAAATTCAATGGGAGCTTGAGAAGGTATCTTCTATTATGAGGAATTTCAAGATTTTATCAAGATGGATGAAGGATCATTCAATGTCGACTAGGGGTTTTAATGTTTCTTGGTTGGGGAATTGTAGAATGTTTTAATGTCTTTGCACTCATTTGCTTCTGTGTAGTTTGTTAAGGATGGATGCAAATGCCTCTCACGATAATTTGTTGTGTTTCTGGTCTGCTTGTATCGCTCTTTCAGCTTATGTAACTAAAGTATTTTGCTCCTGTAGTTTGTAGTTTTTTGGGTAGTCATTGTTTTACTAGCAGCTCTAGGATTTTCCCCAGTTTTGTTTTCCAAAAGAAAAAGGATATACCATAATTATATTACTAGTATAGGTAGTGTATCAAATATCTTTACAACAAGCTGAACCAAGCTATAAAATACCAAAAACAACCATAACAATCTTCGAAAAACATTGCATAACCAACCACCACCAGGTTCCAGATCAAAGAACATGGCATAGGATAAAGAACCCCCCCACCAAGGGCATCCACCACAAGAGAATAAGTGTCCCATATAACAGTCCCATATTAGTCCAAACAAAATCCTGGCGAGAGAAGCCGACACATATCCAGAAAAGTACAAAAAAAAAATGCAAAACATAAATACATCTAAATTTCGATAATGACGATAAAACCAACCCATAGAACAAACACATATCCGACCAACAAAAATGGGAGGTTGCACCAACAAGGAGTTGACATAACAGCCTCCAACCAGCTAGAAACCTGAAAACTAGAGAACCACACATAATATATAGTCAGAAATATGAAAAAGCTAAACCAAAAATCTAGATATGAGGCAAACAAGACTACGAATGATAAACCAACAAAGTGTCCTCAATGACCAATTGATCATGAGCCCAACGCTTTGAGAAAATGATGTTCTCTAGGGAAAGAAGTGCTTTTTTTGAGAGAGAATTTGCCAGTTGGTTGTGGTCTCAACGGGAATGAGTGAAAGAGATCATATCAAATTCTTTTAAAAGTTTCCTAATCTCCACCATCCAAGCAAAGAGAACCATAACATGGAGATTTCCCCTCTTCATAACCCATTCAATGATGATCTAATAATCACCAACAATTTACACATTGTTAATGTGGCATTTTCTTGCAAAAAAAAAGAGAAGCATACAAAAAGCCACCAATTCACTGCGAGTATTTGAACCCAGGACACAATTCATCCAAAGGTTGAAGTAGGATTCCATATCCATCCAAAGAATGGCATTGAACCCACTAACACTGGCCCTGACTTGAGACTCCCCATAAAAAAATCCATGGGGATGATCCAAATCAAGAGAGGGGGAATAATGAACAAGTACATGACAAATGATGGGCCCCAAGTCTTTCCTAGATTCTAGAAAAGCAAAACCATATCGACCACCAATAATGGATTCCCCCACTTTCCTAGCCTCAAATAAAATCTTGTTCCTTTCCTTCCAAATATCCCAACAAATGAAACAAGAGTGTTTACCCTACTTTGCAACACTTCTAAACCAAGAGAGAAGACCCACTAGGAAACTTAGAGGAGTCCAAAGTGGCTTAACATTCGTTGCATATCTAACATGGAACTATACCAATTGAGTAAAAGAGAAGAAAACGAAAAGATGGTCCATTGATTCCTAGTTATTACTATAGAAGGGGCATCTATTTTGACCCACACCTCCTTTACATACAAATTTATCCCAAGTTAAGATTGAATTCTCCAAGGAAACCCATATAAAGAGCTTAATTTTCAATGGAATCACCCACTTCCAACAGCCTTAAACCACCATTTATCCTTGATGACAACCTCTAAAACTAAGGAGTCATAAGCCATTTTAGCATTTATAGAACCAACTTCCACATTCCAGGACCGTCGAAGAGCATCCTCCTCCGAGGAAAGCTGGATATTACCCCTTTGCAAACCAATAATATGTTTGACCACTCCACATTGAGAATCCCATAAATACTTAATTGATGAGCACTTATCCAAGCATGGTTCCCACTTCTGTCATATCTTGGAATCACCAACTTATTTAGAGTATAAAATCCATTTCCTCTAAGGAAATCAATTAGCTTAGTTGTCAACACGAAGAATTTTAGGCCATTGATGATCGGGTCCTCTCCTATCCGGATCACTTTTCCATTACCCGACACCCAAGCTACCCAATTAGCCAAAACCTAGAAATAGTTGAATAGACTATTCCAAATGTTTGATACACCTTTTACATGTTTTTCATTTGTTCTTCTCCACTATGTAATTGATAGTTTTCTCAAATATTTCTCTTTCAACATTCTACTCCATAAACTGTCAACAAACAATGTCCGCCAAAGGCTCTTCGCGAACAAGGCTTTAGCAAAAAGGAAGATATTCTTCAAGGCCTAGCCACCCAAATTGTGTGGGAATGCTATATGATTCCAACTTACTAAATGAAATTTTTGCTTGTCCCTTTCGCCAGATCAATTGAAGGTGAAAGATCTTTCTTCATATACAAGAAATTATGGATTTCAAGATTTTACACAAAGAAAGCCAGTATACGGACAAATTCTCCAATACCGATTTAGGCAGTGTTAAATTACCATCGAGTGATAACCAACACCAATACCATTGATGAATTCTGCTGTCAGACTTCTTTAACAACTGTTTCCAGTCCTTTGAAGAATAATTGTTTGGCTTTATGTAGCATCCTGGGTATTTTGTACTCGAATCAATAGGGGCAAATATGAAAGGCAAGAGTTGTTTAATTTGATCAATAACATCCATTTCCAGTCCATTTTATAGGAAAGTATATTTGGTTTCACTGATAACCATACCAGATACTCTGCATAAAAGATTTAATATATTCTTTATTATCATCGACTCCTCTGCTAGAGTAGCCCCAAAAAGCATATCATCATCTACAAATAGTAAATGTGTAACCAAAATTTGTGGAGTGATTATAACGCCCCTCAAGGAACCTTCAAGCTTGAATTTGTTGATCAACCTAGTGAGACCCTCAACCATGAGAAGAAACAAAAGAGGGGATACGGGAAATCACTGGAAAAGGAATCTAGAGCCCATAACAAACCCTGAAGGGGATCCATTAATAAAAATAACAAAACTTACTAAAGAAATGCAAGCCATCACCCACCTGGTAACTTCCCATGGGAGACCAATTTGTATCAAAATGATCTTTAAGAAGGTCCAATCCACCTTATAGTAAGCTTTAACGAGGTATAGTTGAATAATCAAGGCCCTCAACTTCTTGGATTTCATTGAATGAAATACCTCCTGCGCAACTTCAATCACATCTAAAATTTGATGGTTTTCTATAAATGAATTGTTCCATAGAGATAAACTTTGATAAAGTGGAATTAATCCTGTAAGCTATTATCTTAGCAAATATCTTATATACTATATTACATAGTGATATCTACCTTTATTCACTAAAATCCAGAGGATGAGAGTATTTTGGTATAAGAGCAATACACATGGAGTTTATTGCCCTAGCGACTTTCCTAGACAATATGGACTCTTATATTGCATCCAATATATCTCGTTCCATTATGTCAAATAATTCCAAAAAAGCTCCACCATTACCCATCAAGCCTCAAAATTTTGGATCTTGCAAGACCAAGCATGACCCTTTTTACCTCATCCAAAGAGATCTGAGCCCAAACTTTGTTCCCTCCTCTTCAATGAAGAAACATGGATACTCTTTAATGATTTTGAATTGTTCCACAAGTGAATATTCTTTCAGGTCTTTATACAGGTCATGGAAGTATAATATTGTAGCCTTTTGGAGGTCATTTGCATCATAAACAATGGTTTATCCCTATCCTTGAGCTCCCAAATTGAGTTTTGGTTCCTTCTATTTCCACGTACTTGTGAAAGAAATTTGTGTTCATGTCTCCAGAGGCGATCCAAATTTCCCCGCTCTTAAGTCTCCAAGCCTCTTTCTCTAGCATGAGAAGTTCAACTTCTTTTGTTCAAGTTTTGTCAAAAAAATTATTCTTGAATCGAGAAACTCCCAGAGGAATTAGTGCTGGTCATTACCTCTATCTTTCTTTCTAAAATGACTAAGTCTTCCTTCATCAATTTCTTCCTTTCATGGTCCCATTTGGGTACTTCACCTCTTAACAATTTGAGTTTGATAACCAACATGTCCATCATCGACGATTCTTTTGCAACATCCATCTTTAGCCACTTATCTTGAACCATGTCCAAAAATACATCTCCTTTAACCATCCATGATTAAATTTAAGACGGTAACCTCCCCTTCTACCATCCAACTAAAATTCAAGCAAAAGGTAAATGATCTAAAATTTTGGAAGTATCAACCCAAGTTTTGTATTTGTAAAAGGATTCTATAAGAGATTTTGCCTCTAGAAAACTGTCCAAAAACTTCGCCAGTCCCATATCACTAATTCTACCATTTCTCCAAGTCAGAGCCATTGGATAAGGTTCCAAATACACCAACCCAATCGATGAGAAAGTATCGGAGAAGTATTCCCCCATAGGGTCGAGTCTAGAATTATGCCCCCGTATCTTGGTAGAATTCAAAGTATAGTATAAATCACCCACAAAAATGAGATTTTGAAGGACCAGAGTACCCTCCATAATGAATTGGTCACAAAATTTTCTATGATCATGGTAAGAACCATAATAGTTAATAAGGTTTACCTCTTGATTAAAACCAGAAAAATTCCCGCTTAGAAAAATACCAGTCGAGACCCAAAAATAAAGAAACCATGCTTTATGGGGATTCCAAGCAATGAGAAGGAAACCTGACATTCCCAAAACACTGCAAACCTCCTAATTTGATCCAATCATGGTAAAAAAAAATCTTGGCCTTTATGCCTTCCACCATAGTCTCTTGGAAAGAAAAATATCGAACAAATTTTGCCAAGTAACCTTTTTAGGGCTAAAAATTTAGGGAGGCAACCTACTCCCCTGATATTCAGAAAGAGACAAATCAT
Source organism: Pseudotsuga menziesii (assembly GCA_001517045.1). Taxonomy (NCBI): domain Eukaryota; kingdom Viridiplantae; phylum Streptophyta; class Pinopsida; order Pinales; family Pinaceae; genus Pseudotsuga; species Pseudotsuga menziesii. Next base: position 62,913 of record LPNX010451816.1, read on the forward strand.
TTCTTAACACTGGATATGGATTTAAATTCTCTAATATCCCTTGTATCAGATTGAACAACCAGAGGAGTCTATGACTCACTAGGAACCTCATTTTTTTATTCTCCTTCAAGTTCTTTTACCTAGCGCTTCTAGTTTTTAAAGGAGACAAATCATGTTTCATCCCACCACACCCAACTCCTTTATGAATGCAATGGTTTGGGATATTCTATTCTTCATAATCTTTCCCCACTTCCACCCCCACCCCCGATTATGAATCCCCCAAGTTTACTATCACATTCGATATATATGATTATAAAGGACTATTTTTTACCATCTTGCAATAAGAGGGAATGTGAACAATATGTTTACCTTTAGTATCGTCTTGAGAATCGACCGAATTGCACTTCATTCCCAGGGTTGTATCCTTAAAGTTGTATAGAATAAAAACACCCCGCCCTTTGCTCGCTAATAACACAGTATCCCTCAAAGAAGAGACCAGTCCAGATTCCCCCCTCGAGGGAATACCAAAACAAGGATTGTCATGATTTCCCAGGGCCTCTTGATCACCAAATCATATTGGGACTGAACTATACTGGTTGAAATCCACCCCCTTTCCCAAAATAGTCCCTCCTTGTAACAAATCAACCTCCTCACTTACCGAATTTGAAGCATCATGTGATGGATCAAGGTTCTTATCAAGGAACTCTCCACCCATAAAATATCCACTTAATTCAAGAGATCTAACTAAATCTTTTTCCAAATCATTTAATGATGAACAAAAAACAGGGTCATAACTTTGGAGCTTACCATATAAGTGTGACCCAACAAAGGTCGAACCTGGGATGGATACATGATGAGAGTATCCATGAAGATCATCATAGTCCTCCTAACCGTGCATGCTGTTGTCGTTAGAAGACCATTCCATGTGCATATCCCTCGAACCCTCCAAATATGAAGTAGAGGGTGAAACCATGCACTACCTCCACAAGTGGACAACCTCTTTGTAGTTTGAACAAGGGGAAGGAACACCCCAGTAATCAATGTCCAACTTATACTTCCTTCTCTCCACTGTATCTCCATCTTTTCCATCGGCCCTAGTGAGATATCCACCTCTACTAACAATCAACCTAATTGTTTATCCATTTCTTTGAGCATGTCTTGACCCACATGAATAAAATAACCCAATATGTTCCCAACTGCTTCAAACGATTCCTTGTTCCACATGGCCAACAAAAAATGTCGTGTCCCCATCCCAATGAGACTACTAGTTAACAATGTTTCACCAACCTATTAGTTCCATAGGATGGGGAAGATGCATTAAATTTTTTAAATAAGGGAGCTATGAGACCCAAGAGAACCTTAGTTTACCATCTACACATTAAATTGGTTCATATAAATAAATAAATATGGATAAAATAAAGTGGCATTGCTTCATGGAGACACTTGGAGGTTCATGGAGACCTTTGGTGGATATAATCCTCCTTACACTTGTCATGACATACCCCCAAATTAAAAATTATGAGGAATGGAACATTCTTGGGAGATGAATATGTGTCAAGTAACATGTCATGAGCCAAAGGACTTGAATGGGTGAATAATAATAACTCCCCATGGAAGAGGAAGAGACTAGGAAGAAAATATGTGCCACTTGGAGAGAGATTCCTTGAACTTTATGACAACAGTGATGGAAGATTTTATGAAAAAATCATATCTAATGCAGACCTATGAAAATATTACATGTCAGAGATAAAAATAACTACCAAGAGGGCGCATTTGGAGGATTGTGGCATCTATTCGAATTTGGAAGAAGATTGAGGGATGAGGAAGAGGACATGTGTCATAGGGGTTACTAAACAATATCTAGGATGATTTGGATGAAGCATATGGGAGAAAATTCGACCTGAGAGGACCTTATGAGGATTATAGAAAGATTTCATGAGGAAGTAGAATTGATTTTGATCATTTGAGAATTTTCCTTTGGAATTTTGGAAAGCACTAGCTTGTCCATTGCACGGTGAGTGCCCACTCTCCTTGCTAGTGATCGAATTTTGAGGGAGTTGGATTCTCATCCAAATTGGGTGTTGGAGAGGCCACCCTGAAATATCATTTGGATCTGAATGGAATTTTTTTATTGCATGTATGAGGATGATACAGTTCATGATTCTTCTCTTTCCCCATTCTTTCATTCTCCATCTCATTATTCCATGTTTCCATATGATGTCACACTAGTGTGAATGATGCTTTCGATTTGTTGACCTCACTTGATTCCCAAGCATGGGTGAATAATGTTTTTCTCTGTAATATTCTCCCCATACTCTCTTTAAGTCGAATTGGCATAAATACATATGCGAAAAAGTCCACATTTCCAAGCTATGGTTTGACTAGTTTCCATTTTAAAGGAGTTGTGTATCTAATTTGTATTGAGGATTTTATATGATGTTAAATGTTTTTTATTAGTATATTTAAATTCTATTTATGGTATACATTCCTCATACTTTGTTCTGAACCATTTAATGTACATTTTATGAGTTGAAGTTAAGTTATCACTGTCATTTCCCTTAAGCAATATCACTGAAAATTTGCATTCGAATGTGGAGCTCTATACCTCTGTTTGCAGAAATTATGACCACATATAATGACATTAAATGAGGTCTAATATCAGTCCTAATAATCTGTTTGTCAATTTGGTAGGGTTGCATATGATTTGGAAATCCTTTTTGCTCACACCCTAGGGCGAATTTCACCACAATTTACTAGTAATTTTGCCTTTTTTTCCAATGATCCAAAATCAAGTGCATAAATCTAAAACAGTTCTAAAGTGTCCAGAAAGTATTTTGAGTGGTATTAAGACTCACCATATCAGTCCCTACCAAATTCAAGACCCTTTTGTGTCATTTGGAGCCCCTAGAGTCAAGATTAGTCAATCCACTTTTGCCCCAAATTGTGCCTTTGTCTAGAAATTTTTCCTTGGGTCATTAGAGTGGTATCAAAGCATGATCTTAGCACCTATTGGAGTATACTATTCATGTTTACTAATTATAGTATTTCCACATTATAAACTGATACTAAAGACGTTAATAGTGGAAGAGAAGAAGGTGAAGAAGCTAGGTTTGAGTACAAGAAGATTAGGGGAAAACTAGGATTTGGAGATATGGAGGATAAAGGGGATAATGAGGACCTTAAAACATTCTTGAAGGAATATATTGAAAATATGACCAAAATTTTTATGCAAGGGTTCTAATTTTTGGCTAGCCAACTTGGGGGCAAGTCGACACCCGAAAGTAGTAATAGTACACCTCATGATGAGAAGAAGACCTATGGGGAAGCTATTTTTTCAAATACTGGACCTCATAACTGACCCAATGAATTCAAGAATCAGATGAACCTACAATTCATATGTTTTTAGAGTCCAAAGAAGTCCCTTAAACTACTTATGATGTGAAGGAAACAACCAATAATTGGCAGCAACTAAGTGATGAATGTAGAAAAGTCCTACCTTTCGAACAGTTCATCATGGCCTCTTTTCAATTTAAGCAAGGAGGAAGTGGGAATAGGGAACCACCTCTTAATCAGGAATTAAAGTATACCATGGGAAAAGTAACTATTCCTTCCTTTCATGGTTCTTTCGAAATGTCTGCTAGTGCTTGGCTACAAAAACTTAGTGTGTATTTCCAGTTAAATCATATGGTTGAAGAAGATGCACTAAAGATGGACATGTTGCATATTGAAGGGGGAGCTAATGATTGGTGGTTCCATGGTATTAGAACCTTGGGACATGATCAGATTTTAACCTATGAGGGTTTTCTCCAATTCTTTAATGAATATATTTGAGAGGAAAGACCTCGAACTCCGTTTCAAAGAACTAGCACAATTAAAGCAAGTTGGAACCCCTGAAGCATATATGTTAGAATTTGAAAAGATCTCAGTAATGGATTATGATGTTTCTATGGCTAGGTTGGTTTTACTATTTACTGAATGATTGATAGAACCTTTGAAAGGGCTTGTAAAATCCCACAATCCAGCTACATTGAAGGATTCCATGAATTTGACAAGATACTTGTAGAAGGTGTTGCCAAAAACCAAATATACCCCTAAGCCTAGTTTCCATTCCAAATTCAAGGAAGGAAGGAAACCATGGAAAAATGACTCTTTTTCCAAAGAGAATAAGGGAGGGCCAATAAAATAAGAACTCAAAAGAAATAAACTATGTTCACATGTAAACAAACTTGGGTTTAGGGGCATAGGTGTGCAAAGGGGAAGGTGCACTACATTGAAGTTTTCTATGAAGACGAGGAAGAGGGAGAGGAGGAATAAGCACAACTTGCAGCCCAAGAAGAGGGGTATCAAACAACAAAATAAGAATAACCCACTCCAGAGACAAGAAAAATTGCAGTACTTTCAGGTGTACCTAGATTTCACACCTTTAGAATCAAGGGAAACGTACAAGGCCAAAAGGTTACGGTCTTGGTGGATGGAGAAGCCACTCATAACTTCATAGATGTAGATTTGGTGGAAAGGAGAAAGATGCACACTGAAACTTTTTATGGTTTCACTGTCATCATTCTAGGTAACAACTCTATGGACTGCACCAAATGGATTCCAAAGCTTCAAGTTACTATAGGAAATCATATTGTTACTAGAAAATTCTATGTAGTGAAAGTGGATGATACAAATGTGGTTTTGGGAGTCCAATGGTTATATTATTTGGGAGAACATACAATGAACTATCAAGTCCCTGAAATCAAGTTCAAAAATTCGGAAGGAAAACCAATGTTGTGGAGAGGTATGCACACTTACCCAAACCAAGTGGTGTCCTCTCATAGTATGAGGTCTATCTTGAGGCATGGAGACATTGAATGGGTTATTGAATGTTTTATTACATATTCTAAGCCTCACTTGAAGGTTGTCAAGCATCCTAACAAGATAGAGTAGTTTGGGAAAGTATGAGAAGGTTTTTGGAGACCTTCCCCTAGGGAGGCCACCGAAAAAAGGGGTGGAACATACCATTGAGTTAGAGATAGGAACCCAACCTATAAAAATGAATCCCTATAGGCATCCCAAAGGTATTCTAGATGATATTGAGGAGGAAATTAAAGAACTTTTGGAATTGGGTCTCATAAGGCCTAGTTCAAGCCCATATGATTCTTCAGTTGTTATGGTAAAGAAAAATGATGGAACTTTGAGGATCTGCATTGATTTTAGAGCTCTGAATAAGAATAAAATGAAGAATAGATATCCCATCCCAAGGATTGATGAGCTCATGTATGAGTTCCATGGATCCAAGTTGTTCTCAAATATTTACCTTAGATCCGGTTATCATCAAATTCAAATGAGGGAAGAAGACATACCAAATACTGCTTTCAGATGCCACTTTGGTCACTTTGAGTTTGTTTCCATGCCCTTTGGATTGAAAAATTCTCCCACCACATTCCAATCATGCATGGTTTTATAGCTCAAAATGACACATCTCTTCCTATGACCACTTTCCCATGATTTCGTCACATGTCGACACTTCCATGACGACACTTCATGAAAAGTCACTGAAAAAACACCTAACTTGGAGGCCCATATCTTGAGTTTTGTAACTCCATTTGACCTCATCGTTGCACCATTGGAAATATATTTCTATTAGCTAAAACCTTCTAGAAGACACCAAAGTCTGAAAATGCCTAGAAATACCCTACAAATTAGTTTTTGATGTGTACACGAATTTCCTTAAGGAAACCCTTTTACGTACGCGAGTTGCTATATATAATAGTCGTGTACACCTTAAATACGTGACTTTCTACACTACAACCCACGTATACCTCCTTTTGTATGCGACTGTTGTTTCTGGAACCCACGTACACCTCGTGAAAATGTAAAAAAATACAAATTTTGAAATTTGGGTAGTTTGCGTAGTTATGCAACTGACTCCTTCAGTTGTAACTACTTTGTCTTCGACCCTAACTCTTCATTAAACATATAAATAGAGGTAGGGAGGTCCATAAGAGGAGACTTGAATCTTTGCATTGTTATGCTGGAGGATTTTGAGCTCTCTTTGCCCACACCTTTTCCCTAGAAGCATTCTCCTTGTGTTGCAGATCTTGGAGGCTGAGTTCCTTAGAGAAGAGAAGCAGTAGAGCCAGATCAAGGTTTCGTGAGGTGCCGAACTTGAAGAGAAGGTATACTTGTACTTGTTTTCAAGATTAGTAAAGATGTGATGTCCTTCTTCTTCCAAAATCAATGTGTCTTGTATATGGAATATCTGATTATGATTATATGATGTTATTTATCAGATTATGTTTTCATTTTTCATTGAATATAATCTCTTTTCATATAGTCTATTTGGTTCGAGGAAGGTATAACTTGTTTTGCAGGTCTCTTGGGGAAGAGGACCAGGAGAAGGGCTAGAGAAAGCTTGGACCAACCTATATTTAATTAGGTGTGTACCTTTTTTATCTCTAAATATTGCTTATATATACTTGCAAAACTATATGCATCCACCTTTCAACCCCAGTATGTTGATGGCCTATTAAACCCTAGCCATAGGAAACTTTCCTTTACAACAAAACTGGCGAATCCGCTGGGGAGAGCCTTGTCTATTTGGGGTTTCTCTATCTTTCTTTCAGTATTTTGCATTGTTTCAGGTCCTTCTTGCCACTTAGGAACACTTTATAAGTCTGATAGCACACCGCCCTTGCCTTCCTAAGGCAGTTTTTGACCTTTTTTGGGATTTTTTCCACCCATACGCGAGTTGCAGACTGAATAGTCACATGTCTGGTTTGGTACACGCGACTTTCTATACTATCAACCTGTGTATTATATGCGACTTTTCAGTGGTACAACCCACATGTGCTTGTACATGCGACTTGCTATATTGTCAACCTGTGTATGACACACGACCTGTCAGTAGTGAAACTAGCATATGACACTTTAAACAATGTTTTTATCCTCTTTTGTGTTTTTCTCTTCTATTTGAAGGTTGTTTGGTAGGTCTTTTGGGGTCCTCTGCAAGTGCATGACTCCAAGGAGTTAGTGTCATCCATTTTGGTTGTTCTTTATCTACGTGGTAAGCCTTTTTTATAGCATTAGGGTTTTCTCTTTGCTCTTTTACCCCACCTCCTTTGCTTGGCATGATTTTTTGGCTTATGTTTTTGGTCAGCCTATGTCAGTGATCTTTGTCTGAGTTGAGAAGCTTGTTGGTGTTGGTTTCCTTCTTCTTCTGTTGGTTAACTTCACCATGCCAAAATAGTTGACTTGTTTTTTATGCAAGCCTTCCTTCCAGGTAGGGTTTATACTGACTTTAGTTCATTCTAGAGTTTGTTTGGTGGTTGTATAGTAGAGTTCCTTTTGATTTGTTCTTGTTATCTGCATACTTTTGTTTGTAGGTAGTTTTTCTTTTGCATTTATAAAATAAAAATAAAAATAGCATATACTTGTTTTTGCTGCTTTCCCCCCCACCTCCTTCTTTGGCTTGACCTTGTTGGACAAAATACTGAGCAACCTCTGTTTGTAGGTTTAGATTGATACTTAGGACTTCTTGACCTTTGTTTATGTCAGTCTTATTTCTCAGTCTCTTCATTCCAAATTTGTTGGCTTGTTTACCTTTGTAAGCCTTCCTTTCAAGAGAGGTTGATATCCAACTTTAGGGAAACCTAGGGTTTGTTTGTGGGGTGTAGAGTAGTTGTCTATTTGATTTGCTTACATTACTTGCTTGCATTAGTTGATAGGCTATTTTTCTTTTGCATTTATAAAAGAAAAAGAAAAAAACACATATTTGCTTTATATGGATGTAGATTAGTTTTTTAGTCTAGATTGCATGGCATATCATTGTTTTTGAAAAAATAAAAAAGAATTTGTTCTTTTGTGGCTTTCAAGTTTCTATTTGAAAAAATAAAGAGAATACTTTTTGCTTTTTGCATTTCATTTCTCTTTGCTTAGTCATTTTGTTTCAACTTTGAGTCAAAACACCACATAAGTTTCATGCCATTTACCCTCTGACTAAAAACAACCCTTAAAATAAATGATATAATTTAAAAATTATTAGTAAGTTTTATTTTATAGGGTCATACACCAACTAGCTCATGCTAGAATTGTGGATTAGGGGGTTTCAACTCTCCAAAAGTGTTTAAATTTCAGACGTAGTTGGCCAATCACTAGGTAAATCCTTTTCTATGTTGATTATATCTGGGAAGCTCATCTCAAATGGGAGTTAAGCATGAGGCTGCATGGAGGCTTGGACTGAGGAGATAACCCTTCGATTCCTTGTCAAAGCGTAGACCAAGGTTTTTGCGCATCTGGGGATTCTGTCTTAGACAGGGTTTCAGGATTTGCTACCCTGCCCATGTGTACGAACCAAGCTTGCGATTGTCCCTCTAGACTGTCAATATAGTTAAGGTAGCCTTTAGTCTCTTTGACATCTAGGGTTCATACATAGGTACACCGGAAGGCTATTTCTGGTTGACCTTGGACGGGCTTGGAAGGTAACCTTGGTAGAAGGTATGGGAGGGTGGTGGGTGATTCCTCCACTTGTGCCTAAGAACATCTACAGGGATGCCAAGTAACTGTCTATTAGCTTTCTTTTGGAAAACGTATCTTATACCTATTTGTTTGTTTGGCTTTAGGAATTTTTTAGTGAGTGTTGTGTGGTTTGTCTGTACTTAGTCTGCCTTCAGGTGTGTGCTTTGTACTTTTGGTTGCCTATTGACCTTATACTTTGTATTATTGTTTGAAACTATGGTGAACACCCCTTTGAACGCCAACCAAGATATCTCCATGCTGGGAACTCCTTGTACTATTCCTCTCACAGGGAATGTTGGTGTTCTTTTGATGGCCGCCTTAAATCTGCCTAGATTCACCCTAGGGATACCGGTGTGGTTGTTTTCCACTCCAACCATCCTGAATGCTCCTGATGCTTCTCAAGTAAGCTCGTTATATCAAGGGCATCAAAACACTGCTTCCCCTTCACATGTAGTTGATTCTCCTCCTCCTTCTACCTCATGCGGTGAAAGTACTGATACTAGTAACTGACAGTCTAAAAAGAGTAAAAGAAGGAGGAATAGGAAGAAGGCACATAAGCAAGGGGGCACCCATTCAACCTCTATTGGTCAAGTTGAACCTCACCACCCAGCCTCTGTAGTTCATACTGGGGGCACCTATCCAACCTCTGCAGGTCATGTTGGATCTCAGCACTCAACCTTTGCAAGTCAAGTTGATCTTCACCATCCAGCCTCTGTTAATCATGCTGGTGGGATCCTTCCAACCTTTCCAGGTCATGTCGGATCCAGTCACTCAACCTCTGTAGTTCATGCCGAGGGAACCCATTCAAACTCTGATGTTCAAGTTGAACCTCCCCATCAAACCTCTGCAAGTCATATTGGATCCATCCACCCAGACTCTGAAGTTCATGATGGGGGAACACACTCAACTGATACAAAGCATGTTGATCCTAACCATTCAGCCTCTGCTGTTCATGCTGGTGGTGCCCATCCAACCTCTGTAGGTCATGTTGGACCTAGTCTTTCAGCCTTTGCAAGTCATGCTGGGGGCAGTCTCTCAGCCTCTGTGGTTCATGCTGAAGACAATTTGTTAGACACTGCGAGTCATGTTGACACTATTGAAAAGACTAACCGTTCAAAACACAAGCCCAAGTTTCCTTGTAATATTTTCGAGGGAGACCACCTTAATTATAAATGCCCTTCTATCACAGTGGTGCGAAGAGTTTGGTTTCATGGTCATCCCATTTTTGAACATTCTGAAGCTTTTCAACAACCAACCTCTCTTAGTCAGGTTGGACCTAGTTACCCATCCTCTGGTGGTCATCCTGGGGGAAAAATTTCAACCTCTGTAGGTCATGTTGAGAGGAAACAGTCAGCCACTACTAGTCATGTTGACACTGTTGAGAAAACTGGTCGTTCAAAGTGCAAACTTAAGTTCCCTTGTAAGCTATGTGATGGAGATCATCTTACTCACCAGTGCCCTGCTATCACAGAGGTATGAAGAGTGTGGTCCCAGACTCAAGAATTTCCTTCTCCTGAACAACCTATAGTTTCTCAACAACCTACTCAACCTTTGGTTGATCAAGTGGTCGAACCAATCTCAGATTTGGCCGATCCCACTCTTCTTTCGAAGAGTGATCTTGATGTGATTGAACCAATGTCATCTTTGGTCAATCCCACTCTCCCTTCAAAGAGTGACTTTCATGAAGCAGTTGAATCGAGTCCATTGTCAATCAATCCCACTCTTCCTTTGGAGAGTGAAGTGCTTGCTAGTCACATTTTCTTCACTGCCAGTTCAGAACTTATTGAACAAGGGGGAACTGAACTCGTTTCGGATCAACCCCCACCAAGCTCTTGGATTGCTTCCTTTGATTGGGATAGCCTAGTTGAGCTGTGCCTTCCTTCTGAAGCACCTTTCCAGATAAAGGTCAAAGTTGAAACATACACGATTGCTCATTTTATTGTTGATGAAGGAGCCTCAGTTAGTATTTTGTCTGCTCGTGCTTAGCGAGGCATGGGATCTCCCAGCCTTGTGTTGACTGCTAGTCAGTTCCTGTTGTTTGATAGAAGAAATTGTATAGCCTTGGGAATTCTTGCTCAAACACCTGTTACTTTGGGTGGGAAGACCGTCTCAGTTAACTTCATGGTGATAGAATACCCCTTGGACTTCAGTATGCTCCTTGGACGTGATTATGTCTATGCCATGCAAGCTATGGTGTCAACATTCTTTCATGTGATGTACTTTAATCATGGCAAAGAAATTGTCACTATCGATCAGTTGGATTTTCTTGATCCATCTCCTGACCCAACTAGAGACCAAGTATTTCCTTTATCGATTCCCAGTGTTTCTATAGACACTCCCCCGCCACAAATCAGCTATGTGGCCTCATGTCCTTTGCGTTCAATTGCTACTGAGAATCAGCCTCTATTTTCATGCTTACCTTCTCGGGACTTGGTCCCAACAGTTGAACAGGTGATTCATCCTATACAAACTATGGAGCGTGCTCTCCACTCTATCAATCCATTTGAAAGTTTAGACATGTGTCCTATATTCTCCTTCCTTTGGATGAAGTCTTCCTAGAGTATTTGATATAGTCTGACCTTCTTTTGGATGTTGGTTCAGTTGTGATTAAGTATAACCTTGATTTTCCTAGTAATCCTGACCTTTCTTCTTATGTTGGTTTTTTTGGGTCTTTGGACTCTCCCTTCGAACAACAAGTTAGTGATCCTGATGGGCTTGATTTTTCTGATGAATTTTTCAACTCCCGTGATACTGAGTTTGTTCCTACAGACTCTATATCCCTTGTTGATTTTTTCTCTCCTTCTGAGTTTGATCTTACTGATTATAAACCCTTGAGCCTTGGTGCTATAGAATCTTCTTCGGTCGATTCTGCCTTGAATTTCCCTTTTGTAGAAGGTAGCAAAGTCGCATGTGTTTCTGCCAAAGTGACCTGCATCAGATCTTTTCTTCTGAATGTGATTCTGATGTTGTTTTTTTTTGGAGACAGGATTTTTAGTTGGAATCACAACTGTTTACTAGCCTCACCTTGTTGTTCAAGTTGTAACTGCATTTGCATGTATCCTGCTCACGCTTTTGAGCCTGATGCTGGCTTCCACGCTTTTAGCTTGTTGTATAAGCCCTCATCTTTGTTTTCATCGTCTCTTAGCCTTATATTATTTTAGCTTTGCAACTTGACACCTTTTACCTTGAGGAGACATTCCCCGAGTGTCCTTATCTTGCTCACTTTCCTTGCATTATGCATAGGTTTGTTCCTTGCGCTTGGAACTAGTTTTGCTTGACCCTGACACTCATCTCCTCGCATTTAGAGCATTCTTTCTACTCTCCTTCGAGCTTGTTAAAAACAGTAAGGAGGTCGCGAGTTGAATTTTCTAGACTCGTTAAAATTTCACGGGAAAGATATTGAGTTTCCTTAGGCCTAGGTCTGACTCCTCAAAATAGACTTGACTTCCGAGTAAACTTGTCCGTTCAGGATCGTTAAGAATATGTGAATGGGCATCCACATTGGTGGTAGGCTATCTCTTTCTCAGACCATGTGGAATAATACAAGAAATGAACACTCTTTTTTCTTCGGAATTGAGAAGAGTATTCTTAGGAATAGGTTTATCACTTTTCCAGACTTGAGGGACTAAACTTACAGAAAGGGAACCCCCGGTATGAGCTTAGTTTTCTCATTTTCGTGCTCTGGACCTAAAAATGAAAAATATTATGAGTCTACTTTATGTCTTTGTCATGCTCGTTAAACCCTAAATAACAAAGAATTGAGTTTATTGTTGTAAGCCCCATTCCTCATAATGAAATGGATCTTTCCGAGTGATCTTGCCTTCCTTCACATTTGTAAAACTCAGGCTATATGCTGCTTTTGAAGGAGCATTGGGTAGGTGGTAATTTAACCTTTTTCGGACCTTCCTAACTAAGTACGAAAAAGGTGTGCCTTACTTCTTCGGAATCTAAGAGAGTTCTTCTGTGGTTTGTTTTATACTTTTCCAGCCTCACGAGACTAAATTGTATGAAAAAGCACCCCCCTAGAGTCTTCTTTGGAGTTTTCAGACTCTCTAAACAATGAAAACACCGTCGAGCATGTACTAGTTCGGGCTTGTAAAATCCACGAATCAGTGCTTTATCAAGCATTCTTCTTTATTTTCTTCGAGCTTGCCAAAAATGAAGATGGTCCTGAGTTTGCTTTCTTGGAATCGTTAAAGCTTTACAAGAAAGAGGGGAAGGGAAGTTCATTCACATGTTTTTTACATCATGGAAACAAGTCTTGTTTCCTTGAACAAAGCACCAGTTTTGATTCTATCAACTGTTGGGTCCTACTATTTTGACCTTATCCCAATTCAGAGTTTCTTACTCCTCCAGTTGGTTTTTTTTTCCAATTATATGGGGAATCTGTCAATGTCTCCTACATGGAAGATTTGTGTCGTTGGTCCTTTTGTGTCAAAATCTACCTAAGTCACTTTTGTGTCGTGCTCACTATTCAAGGATTAAACCTTTTTCGGCCATTCTGTAGTTGCCTTGACCTTTTGTTTCGGCCATTCCCTGGTATCAGTTTATTAAATCATGTCTTCAGTGGTCCTTGTCATGAAATTTAGTACCAATTCCAGATCTAATTAGTCATTGACTTACCTCGTGGTGGATGATGAAGGGCACCTTAATGCCTTCCTTCCAACGGATCTCTTCCTATCGACTACAACACATCTTGCTCTGGGAATGAGATTTAGAGTTTTATGACAGTACCTTGGGGATTGTAGTCATCAGTGGCAATTTCCCTCGCTATTGGGTAGTGGGAATACCTTAATGTTTCCTATTCAATGGATTCTTCAGGTGTTTGACTTCAAGTCCTTGTATTCACACTTGTTAGAATGTACTAGGTACCTTGGGGACCATTTTCAATAATGGTGGTTTCCCTTGCATTTGTTAACGGTTTTCATTATTGACCAGTAATCAAATGGTTTCCTCCATGTTCGACTTCAACTCTTTTATTCGCATGGTTAGGATTCGTACCTTTTTTGGGCGGTTTGGATTGAAGACCTTGGGCCGACAATAGCATCGTCATTTTGCTATTGCCCAAGTTGCACAAGACCTTCTTATATTTTATATGACATTTTGCTGAGAGATAGATCCACCTTGTATTCTTGTGGCTATGACCGATTGTTGAGCATGGATCCACCTTGTTCATTTGTGGCCATGACTCCTTTAGATTTGATATGGCAACTTTTTGCATATTGAGCGACCATGATAGTTTCATCAGTTATACATATGTTGGATTTGCCTGTATCTTTATGGTGATGTTATATATATGGACTTGTATGTCCCAGAGGTCATTTTTGTTTGACATTTATCTCTCTTTCAGGTACCTTTGTTCGAGCCTTTTGATCTTGGATTCTCTGCTCTCTCCATACTCAGTTGTTTCCTTTATAATGTATTTCAGCTATCATCTTCCCCTCTAACCTCATACATTAGGGGGCATTTGTTATAGCTCAAAATGACACATCTCTGCCTATGACCACTTTCCCATGATTTCGTCGCATGTCGACACTTCATGAAAAGTCACTGAAAAAACACCTAACTTGGAGGACCCATATCTTGAGTTCTATAACTCTATTTGACCTCATATTTGCATCGTTCGAAAGATATTTCTGTTAGCTAAAACTTAGCAGAAGACACCAAATTCTGAAAATGCCCAAAAATACCCTAAAAATTAGTTTTTGATGTGTATGTGACTTTCCTTAAGGAAACCCACGTACATACGCGAGTTTCTATATATAATAGTCACGTACGCCTTAAATACATGACTTTCTGCACTACAAACCATGTATGCCTCCTCGTGTATGTGACTGTTGTTTCTGCAACCCGCGTATGCCTCTTGAAAATGTCAAAAAAATACGAATTTTGAAATTTGGGTAGTTTGGGTAGTTATGCAACTGACTCCTTCAGCTGTAACTACTTTGTCTTTGACCCCAACTCTTCATTAAACATATAAATAGAGGTAGGGAGGTCCATGAGAGGAGACTTGAATATTTGCATTGTTATGTTGGAGGATTTGGAGCTCTCTTTGCCCACACCTTTTCCCTAGAAGCATTCTCCTTGTGTTTCAGAGCTTGGAGGCTGAGTTCCTTGGAGAAGAGAAGTAGCAGAACCAGATCAAGGTTTCGTGAGGTACCGAACTTGAAGAGAAGGTATACTTGTACTTGTTTTCAAGATTAATAAAGATGCGATGTCCTTCTTCTTCCCAAATTAATGTGTCTTGTATATTGAATCTCTGATTATGATTATATGATGTTATTTATCAGATTATGTTTTCATTTTTCATTGAATATAATCTCTTTTCATATAGTCTATTTGGTTTGAGGAAGGTATAACTTGTTTTGTAGGTCTCTTGGGGAAGAGGAGTAGGAGAAGGGCTAGAGAAATCTTGGACCAGCCTTAAGTTAATTAGGTGTGGACCTTTCTTATCTCTAAATATTGCTTATATATACTTGCAGAACTATATGCATCCACCTTTCAATCCCAGTATGTTGATGGCCTCTTAAACCCTATCCATAGGAAACTTTCCTATACAACACATGGACAATATCTTCCACAAGCAACTTTGTAAGTTTGTACTAGTTTTATTTGATGACATTCTTATTTACAGTAAAACAT
Source organism: Pseudotsuga menziesii (assembly GCA_001517045.1). NCBI lineage: Eukaryota > Viridiplantae > Streptophyta > Pinopsida > Pinales > Pinaceae > Pseudotsuga > Pseudotsuga menziesii. The sequence continues at coordinate 78,036 of LPNX010451816.1, forward strand.
GGAAGGAACATTTGCATCATCTATAAGTGGTTTAAAAAATTATGCATGATCAATCTTTGTTTGCTAAGTTGTCAAAATGTGAGTTTGGTTTGAAAAAACGATTGTATCCTAGATATATCATTGGTCAAAATGGTGTGAAGGTGGATATGGAAAAAATAAAATCCATTATAGAATGGCCTCATCCTAAAAATCTCGCTGATTTGAGAGGATTCATTGGAATTTGTACCTACTATAGAAAATTTGTGAAGGGGTTCTCCCAAATCACTTCACCTCTCAATGATTTGACAAAGAAATATGCTTTCCATTGGAATGAAGAGGCTGAAAAATATTTCCAAATAATAAAATAGGTAATAAACAATTTTCCTATTCTATCATTGCCTGATTTTTCTATATCATTTGTCTTGGAATGTGATGCATCAGGAGAGGGAATTGGAGCAGTCCTAAAGCAAGGACACCAACCAATAGCTTCTGAGAGTAGGAATATACAACCACATGAAAATATTTACTCTATTTATGATAAATAAATGCTAGCCATCATGCATTATTTGATCAAGTTTAGGCAATACTCGATGGGAAACAGGTTTGTGGTCAAAACTAACCATAACAACCTAAGGTACTTCCTCACTCAAAAGGATCTAAATGAAAGGAAACAAAAGTGGGTAAGTAAGATTCAAGAATTTGAATTTGATATTGAATATGTGAAAGGAAAGAATAATGTGGTAGCATATGCCTTATCTTGAAGACCTTCTATTTTTCTAATGGATGTTGCAGAAAATTGGAAAGCTATATTAGAAGTAGAATATGCCAAAGATAAGTTTTCTTGTGATATTTTTTATGGGACTAACCGTAATGATAGGTATAAGGTGTTATAAGGAATTATATACTAAAAATATAGAATCTATTTGGTCCCTGGTTTGAGTTTGAAGGAGAAAGTAAGTCTTGAAGTGAGTTCATGCTTCTCCTCTAGCAGGCCACCCTAGTTTCTTCAAAACATATAGAATGTCGAGGGAAAAATTCTCATGGAAAGGGTTGAAGAATGATGTTTTGAAATATGTTAATGAATTCCCCACATGTCATCAAAACAAAGTGGAGCACACTCATCCATCTAGCCCTTACCTATTCCAGAACAAAAATGGGAGAGCATTTCCATGGACTTCATCACTAGTTTTCCCAAAGTACTTGGTAAGGATTGCATATTTGTAGTGGTGGATAGACTCACTAAATTTTCTTATTTATTTAATATTACCACAACTTTCATTGTTGCACAAGTGGCTGAGCTATTCTTTAAAGAAGTTTTAGATTGCATGGGATTCCCAAGAGCATTGTTAGTGACAAAGATAACAGATTTTTTAGTGCATTTTGGAAAGAACTCTTCAAAATGGTGGGGAAATATTTGAAACCTAGCACAAGCTATCACCCACAAAGTGATGGCCAAATAGAGAGGGTGAATCAATGGTTGGAAGGCTACTTGAGAAACTATGTTAGTGGGAAACAAAAATATGGATCAAATGGTTGCATTTGGGTGAGTTTTGCTATAATACTACTTTTCATATGTCCATTAGCATGTCTCCTTTCAAAGCACTTTATGGTTATGATGCATCCACGTTTATTGACCACATTTTTGGTGATACTAGAGCTCCAAAAGCTAAGGATTGGATTAGCTGTCAACCGTCACATGGACTGAACTCATCTGGAGTGACATCTTTCCAGGCCGTGTTGCAGCTGCATCTTTTTCCCAAATTTTAAAAACATTTTGGACCCTCTTGTTAATTTTATCTTGCCTGGATTTATTTGGTTTCCTGAACTCTGTTTTTTCCCTCTGCTATAAATTTGGATTGTTTGAAGTTGAATTGAGGTCAATTGTTTTCCTTCTTTTCAGAAAGCTTCTTTTTGTCTGCCAATGATTTTGATTGTGGAACTTGAAGCTCTTGATTTGTGGATGATTTCCTTTATCGCTGTCAGAGGTCAGTTGAAAAATGATTCGAGGCACTAGTTCTCTATGCAACTACTGTTTCAAAAAATAAATAATGATTGACCCGTTGGAAAGTCCTGTTTTTCACCGATGCGCATTTATCTCTTTTGTTTTACTGTCGGCATTTTTTGTTTATCACTGTCGGAGCATTAGTCTTCTAAGTCGCCACCATTTCGGAGGGCAGATGGCAAACGCTATGATGGATAGTTCTTATCCTTGCCAATTCCATGGTTTATTGCTTTTCATTATTTTTGTTTTCTCTTCGCTATCAGAACGATTTATGACTATTGGTCGGAGGGATAGTCCTTTGCGTTGCTGACACGGTGGCAAAGTTGAGCTCACCATCGCCGATACTTAGTCATTAAAGCTTCCAATCGCCAATGATTTTTGTGATCCACGGAACTCATAGTCAATTTGTCTTTTGTCATTGCAGCTCCTCAGTGAATTGATCATCCGATGCTATAGTGCTTCTGCCCGCCGAAGTGGATTATCTAACCGATGCTTAGCGTTTATTGCTTTCGACTGCTGGTAGGGGTTTCCCACCATTTTTTGTTGTGATTTTACTCTATTTTATGGGATCGTGGAGTTTTCCCGTGGGTACTGGTCGAGTCAAGGTTTTTATGAGATGAAGAGCGCAGTTTGGGGTTTGGTGTTTTGAGGAGTGTCGGTTGCATTTCCTTGGTTCATTCTTTCTTCGTAGGGTTTCGAGTAAGTTCAGATGCAGCCTGGTTTTAGATGAAGAGTCTGTTCTATCGGGATTGTGGTTTTAGTGGGACATCGGGCTTAGAGGATTTCCAAACCCAGCTTGTAGTATTTTCTTTGCCTTATCATTTGTCTTTTCATGCATTAACATTGTTTATAGTTCATTTTACAGAATGCGTGTATTGGTACAATTTGTGTTACTTTGTTAAACGCCAAATGGTCTAAAAATATGCTATGTTCGTGACAGGGTGATTACTACAAGTAAGATATGTCTAAAAGACAAAGCAGAAGGGAGGCAGGAAGGAAAGAAGAGGTTGAAGCATAAAGAAGTAGAGATAGAAAAAGGAAGTATAAAGTGAAGGTCTGAGATCAATAAGGTCTAAAAGGATCAGCGGATTCGATAGCAGCAGAGGCCCAGGCTTGGGAAAAGTTCATCAACGACCAAGCTAGTCTCTCTTTATAAAAGTGCTATTAAATTTTAGTTTAATGTAATGTATTGTACAACACTCACTAAAAGACAAAATTGTGGATTTAAACGGTTGGGGAGCCCAAAGGTCACCAAAGGGAAACCCAAAGGTTTTTTGGTTTTGTATAAATATAGGAGAGTGAGATAGATATAGGGACTTTTTCCCTGATAGATTTGTGAGAGTATGTTGTAAGAAGAACTATTTCCTTTTGTAATAAAGAATTACAAGTTTCCTGTTGGAGAAAGCTTGGTGGAATTTTTTCAAATGTTGTGCTACGGATCTATTGAATGTGAACTATTTCGTTTTCATCTTGTGTCCATTAATTATGAGATCGTTCTAACTCTTTGAACCTATGTTCTTGTTATGAATGCACTCTAGTTTATTCTATGAAATTTCCATTGTGAGTAATGAAGGCTTTTCATAAACAATAAGCTATCTTGTTGTTCATATATCTATTAATGTTCATGTGTTTTGAAATAAGTAACAACTATCTGTGATTTTTATTAATGCATGCACCGAAATACATTACTCATTGATAAATGATAATCTTGCTCCCTAGGGATAGGTTAGATAGTTAGTTTTAGTTTCTTGCCGTGTGTGATTTAGATGCGAGAGAGTTAAGATGTGAGATAAGAACCTGCGCATCACATTGTGACTTCTCCTCATATTCTCTATCAATCTGCATTCTTAGATAGGCACTTGCACATCATACTTAAATTCAAAAAACTAAAATATACACGGTGGACCGGGCCATAACTAGTAAAACCTTTATTTTGTTACTTGACCTACGGTAGCCAAACCGTAAATCGGACAGATTCCCCATACCAAACAGTAACGGGCTAGTTGGGAATGTTTACTGGGGTGAATCCCTAACTGTTGTTACCTGCGAATTTCTAGGCCTCAACTGTTTTTGGCTCTAGAAGGAGGGAAACCAGTGCATGGTTGGCCAAGGAAACCCATTTCCTTGAAATTATTCCACCAGTGACAGTTCTGAACGTAGTTTGTTTTCCAATCCAACTTTGGAAGAAAAGGGTAAAGAGCATCTGTATTTTATCGATAACAAAGTAGTTGATGATCTAAGAAGATTTACTAGAGGTTATGCGAAGAATATTGGAGGATTACCAATTATTCCCATCTTACCCAGAAGAGAATATCGGAAGAAAGACCGCCCTATATTGGAAGACGCAGTGTTGGTTGAAGATTTTGAAGAACTGGTAGAAACAACCTTACAGGAATTTGTTCAACCTCTGAATCAGTTGGGCCTAGATACACCTTACTGTTCACTTGTCCATTCACCACCTCATTCTCCACCCAGAATCATGGCTAATGTAAATGCAAATCAGCCACCCAACCCACCAAATCCATCACCTGCTTGGAGGGCTAGGTCACCATTAATCCTAACACCTCCTTTGCATGATTTGCCTCAAGATTTTGATAAAATGTTGCCTAAGTTTGACCCAAGTGAAAATATTTTGGTAGATGATCATTTGCAAAGATTTTACTTGGCTATAGAAGGACTACGAGCTAGAGAACATGAAGATGTAGTCTATAGATTGTTTCCACATACCCTGAAAGGAGCAGCATCCTCATGGTATTTTGCACTGCCTACAAATTCAATCACAGACTGGGACACATTTGAAAGGATATTTAGGAGTAAATATGCTGTCCAGAAAAATCATGCAGCTCTAATGAAAGGGTTATGCACTTTAAATAAAGAAAGAAAAGAAAAAGTGCATAGTTTCACTCAAAGGTTTGCTGCTTATCTTAAAAAAAAATCTGCAGCTGATAAGCCCTCTGATAAAGTTCTAATTGAATACTATACTTCAAATCTAGGGCCTGAATTGGCCATGTTTGCCAAGATGTCAATCAAGCCGACATTGTAAAAAAATTATGAAGAAGCTGAGAGAGTAGAAGCTGAAAAAGAGAGCATAGAAGATTATCCTGAGTAGTCGAAAGAAAAAGCTTTTGGTAAGAGAGCATTGTTACTGACTAAGCCTAAATATGAGCAATCACATGATTTTGAAGGGATGGTCAAGATGATGCAGAAGCTATCTAATAGAGTGATAGATTTGGAAAAATAAAAGGAAGCTCATAAAGCATATAAGCCTTACTATAAAAGGAGAGAAGATAACAATCAATCTAAACCTCCTCCACATAGTCCTGCATCAATGAAATTAACTGAGGTAGGTATGGATAATTTTTGCACCTTTCATCAGTAGCCTCATTCTGAAAAAAATTGCCCCCAATGGATCAATTCGGTGACATTAGTAATGAATCAACTATTGGACTCCAAACTAACAGAAGCTGATGATGAAGAAGAAAAGGGTAGTAAATCCACAGAAAAACAATAGGAGGATGCTCTAATTTTATGGTATTGTGTCTTGATGTTTGATACCGAAGAAGAAGGTTATTTGAAACAGGAGGAGATATCAGAAACAAATGTGACAACAAGAAGTTAGGGTTTGATAAAATAAGACAGGTCAGTACTCCCAAAAATTAAGAGACTTCAAGAGAATGTAAAGAAAATTCAGAAGAGCACCACAGCTGATAAAATACCTGAATTCACCATTACGAGTCAAAATCCAAGGAAAATAAACATGCCTGTTAAGCATGTTGAAGAGAATATTGATAATGTAAAGAAGAATCTCAAAGAATATAAGATGGAGTATAATGTTGTGGAAGATATTAAAAGGGCTAAGGCAAATATCTCACTGTTTGAAATGTGTAATGTGCCTCAGCGAAAAGAAAAATTGTTAAAAGCACTTGAAGTACCAGAGGAAAATCTTCCCACTGACAACCAACCTGAAGAATAAGAAATTGGTGAAGCAAGTGTGGGAGGTAAGTCTAAATACAAAACCCCACCATTTCTCCTAACTTTTGAAATTTTCAACCATAACATGCACAACTGTTTAGTAGACTTAGGGGCATCATTCAATGTTATGTCACTTTCAGTCTACAAGAAGATAAATGGACAAACTAAACCATCTACCTGGCAGGTTATTCAGTTAGATAGAACAAATGTGAAGGTAGTTGGGGAAATGGAGGATGTTCTGATTCGATTATATTCAAATGAAAAGTTATGTCAGTTCATCGATATTGTAGTAGCAGACATACCTGAGGCTTATGGACTTGTTTTGAGTCGGGATTGGTCAGCAAATCTAAATGGATATTTTGCATCAGATTCGTCACATCTGTGGTTGCCTTATAAGGGAAGTCCCAATCAAATAAAATTATTAAGAGAGCCCCACATGAAGCACAATGTTACTCAGTTGGAGGGTAAGAATGAACTAGTGAATTCTGTATTGGGAAATTACTTCATTGAACTAGAACCGGGAAACTACCAAGCGGAAGAAGGCAGCAGTACACCAAACACCCAGCCCGGTCTCCTTCGATTTTCACGGGCTGATGAGATTGATTGTAAAATAGTAGGCTTAGTTTCAGATGTAGTTTTTGATTCAAGTACAGTAGAAGTAGATAGTTTTTGGACACTTTTTTTTGATGGATTTAAAACATTGGAAGGATCAGGAGCCAGCTGTGTCCTGATTGATCCAAAGAAAAATAAACATTTTCTTTCATGTAGATTAGAGTTTGAATGTACCAATAATACAACCGAATATGAAGCATTAGTTCAGGGACTACGAAAAACAATTGAGTTAAAAGTATAAAATCTGAAAGTGTATGGGGATTCTGAAATAATTGTAAAGCAAATTCGAAATCAGATACATTGCATTTCACCTCATTTAAAATCTTACCAGAATGAAGTGTGGGATTTGCTTAAAAATTTTTATGCATTTAATATTGTATCCATTCCTAGACTAAAGAATGCAGCAGCTGACTTGTTATCTACCTCAACTGCAAAGCTTGTACCTTCTAATAATAGATGTTCTATTGAATTACTTTTCAGGCCTTCAATTCCAGACATGGTCACCAATTTACGGGTTTTTGATGATGATCAACAAATCCTGGAATGTTTGATGAATGATGAGACTTTCAAAGGGGCAATTATCGATGATGAAGAACACCAAGATGAGTTAAAATTTGACATCTTTATTCCTAAAGGGGTCAGGACCTTAGAGCAGATGTTTGATTTAGACAACAAGTTCAGAAGACTAGCAAATGTCAAGACTCATAGCTCGTCTTTACAATTCGAGCTGATAAATTTAGGAAATGAAGTTGAACCCAAATATGCAAATTTGAGAAAGTGTTGCTCTCCCAGTGAAAGAAATAAGTTCATTAGTTTTTTCAAATAGTACAAAGATGTGTTTGCCTAGACATATGAAGAGCTTAAGACATATGACACAGAGATTATACAAGATGTCATCCCTATTAGATCTAGAGTCAAGCCTTATCAACAGCCTTTGAGAAAAATGAATCCAAAACTGGAGCCTTTAATTCAGAGTGAAGTGAAAAAATTATTGGATGCCAAAATTATATTCAAAGTCAGACACTCGGAATGGGTTTCGAATTTGGTGCCAGTAAGGAAGAAATCTGGAGAAATCAGGCTATGTGTGGATTTCAGAAACCTAAATCGTGCTTCAGAAAAAGAAAACTATCCAGTCTCACCCATGGAATAGATATTGCAGATGGTTTCGGGTTCTGAGTTATTTTCATTATTAGATGGATTCTATGGCTATAATAAAGTGTTAGTAGCTGAAGAAGATAGACTTAAAACTACATTTAGAACAAGGTGGAGAACTTTTGCTTACAGAAGAATGCCCTTTGGACTCATAAATGCTGGAGCTACTTTCGAGAGGGCCATGGATATAGCTTTCTGCGGTCTGATTGGCTGTAGTGTTGTGGTATATCTCGATGATATCACAATATTTTCGAAAAAGAGAGAAGAACACGCATTCCATCTAATTTTTTTTTCGAGCGTTGTCGAAAATATGGTATCTCACTGAATCCCAAGAAATGTGTGTTTGCGGTTATAGAAGGAAAGCTACTGGGTCATGTTGTTTCTAAAAAAGGGATCTCCATAGACCCAGAAAGGATTAAAGCCATCAAACATATCCCTTTACCCCATAACAAAAAAAGTATGCAATCATTCATGGGAACAATTAATTTCGTGCGAAGGTTTGTACTGGATTTTTCTCAAATTGTCAAACCTTTGCAACAAATGGTGAAACAAAGTGTACAATTCAAATGGACTGATGTGAAAAAGAATGCATTCAGTAAGATAAAGACATCTATTGCACATGCACCATCTCTTAAAAGTCCAAATTTTGAAAAAGATTTTATTTTGTACGCTTTCGCGTCTGATGATTCATTGGTAGCGGTGCTTACTCACAAGGAAGACAGGGGAGATGAGTACCCCATATCATTTATGAGCACTGGTCTACAGGGGGGCGAATTGAATTACCCAACTGTGGATAAACAAGCTTATGCAATATTTAAAGTAGTAAAACAATTCAGGCCATACATACTTAAGAACCGGACTAAGGTAGTAGTTCCACACCCAGCTGCAAGGTCTCTTTTTGTACAAAAGGAATTAGGAGAAAGAAGAGGCAATTGGGTAACAGCTTTACAAGAATATGATCTCAAATTCAAACCAAGATCTATAGTAAAGGGGCAGGGATTGTGCAAACTAATGGCTGAAGGTAAAGACACTAAAGAAAACAATTGGGACAGTGAGGCTGAGTTAAATATGATGGATGTATGTCCTCTTTCCACAGCTCTAGATTCCTGGTATCGAGACCTTGTTCATTACCTTCAGGAAGGATTGTTGCCAGAACATTGGAATTCCAAACAACGAAGAGCATTGTGCATTAAATCAGCTTCATATCATATCATTGATGGAATATTATTCAGAAATAATTATGATGGAGTTCTTCTCAGATGCTTAGAGAAAGAAGATGCAAAGAAGGTCATAACAGAGTTACACGATGGGCCTGTTGGAGGTCATTTTTTTGGAGATACGACAATCCATAAGATTCTTAGAGCCGGACACTATTGGCCCACACTGTTCAAGGATGCGCATGCCCATGTTAGAAAGTGTGATATCTGCTAGAGGTGTGGGGGAAGACAATCCAAAGGAGCAGGACCATTGAAGCCTGTGATGATAAAAGAACCCTTAGAGCAATGGGAGATTGATATCATTGGATAGATAAAACCAAATTCTTCCTTGCAACACAAATACATTTTGACGGCAACTGACTACTTCATTAGATGGGTTGAGGCCATTCCATTATGTAAAGTGAATGAAGATGCGGTCATGGATTTCTTGCAAGATCATATTATGACTAGGTTTGGGGTTCAAATTTCCCTGGTTTTTGACAATGCTACTTATTTTTCTTCTATTAGATTAACTGCATTTGCTCATGAAAGAGGAATCAAGTTGCATTATTTGCAAACTATTACCCACAAGGAAATGGTTTGGTAGAATCTACAAACAAGAATCTGATTAGGATCTTAAAGAAAACCGTGATAGAAAACCAGAGAAGTTGGCATTTAGCATTACCGAATGCTCTTTGGGTTGATAGAGTCACACCCAAGAATTCCTTAGGTGTGTCACCATATACCCTCGTTTATGGAAAAGAAGCTATTCTTCCTCCCAACATTATGCTACCATCTTCCATAATAGCTCAGGAGTCTAGAGGTACAGATAATGAAATCCTACAGATTAGAATCTATAATCTTTTGAAGGCGGAAGAGTCTAAGTCCAAAGCCAGAGAACAATTTAAGCATCAACAGGAAGTAGTGAAACGATGGTTTGATAAGCATAAAGCTGGAAAAAGGGAATTTGAAGTGGGAGATATGGTTCTAAAGTGGGATCATCTGCATGATGAAAAGGGGAAGCAAACTAAGTTTCAACAGTTATGGGTAGGCCCTTTTCTGATTGCATCCAAGCTGGGCCCATCAACTTATAAGTTGGAATATTTACAGGGGTGGGAGGAGAACTTGTCAGTTAATGGTTTAGTTCTCAAACCATATTTTTCTTGATTAACTTGTACATAAATAAATTGATTGCTTGGTTTGTTTTGATTTGCTTATTTTTGTTTGTTTTTAGTTAGGGTTTGATCGATTTTAATAAAATAAGTGAACTTTTGGTTGCATGGAGAGCATCAGAATTCCGGATTAACTAAAATCCTTGATTATAAGACTGTGTATTATTGATTTATCTGAAAGAATTCTTCTATTTTAACAGTTTTCCTAAATGGTTATGAACACATTGAATTCCTACTTAATCCTTGTAAAATAACTCAGGATCGAAAGGTCTGGAATACTATTTCGAGGCTCCATCCATCTCACATTTGAAAATGTCTTAGGGGGTGACATCAAAAGACCCATGGAAAGGAAGCAGGGTAAACAATATATTATATATAAATGATCCCATGCCAAGAATAAAAGCCAAAAGGCAAATAAGAGTAAAAAATCTTTTAAGAAAGCAATATGTATCAAAACGAAGTATTGAACCATATGAGTACAAAATTGCCAAATTTCTTCTCTGTTCGTGAGATGAAAATTAAATACATCTCTCAACAAAAGGACACTATGGATAGAGGAGCCTGAATAAAGATTCAGAAAGAAAGGCCCGCAGGAGGACTCAAAAAGGACAAAAAAGTCCAAAAGCACAAAAGTGCAAAATGGCATGGGAATGAGAAACAAATGAATATTTCTGTTTACCATATGTTACAATCCTATGGTGTCCAAGCTAGGAGCTACCCGGAGACAGAGGTAAAAAATTGAAACTCATATTCCTGGCCTCAAAAGAGTTATCTTGACTTTGAAATCTTGGTTTCCATTTTCCTAAATTGGACTATCATCAATGATTAAAAGTACATACGTTTTCCATTTGAGAAATCCAGACATCTAGAAGAATTCAACATGTTGGTTTTATTGTCAAACAGTCTGTTACTTAAGGAAGAAATTGTCCAGAGATATGGGTTCACCAGATAGTCACCAATTGTTGCAGCTGCAACTTTTTCCCAAATTTTAAAAAAATTTTGGACCCTCCTTTTAATTTTATCTTGCCTGGATTTATTTGGTTTCCTGAACTCTGTTTTTTCCCTCTACTATAAATTTGGATTGCTTGAAGTTGAATTGAGGTTAGCTATTTTCCTTCTTTTCAGAAAGCTGCTTTTTGTCTGCCAATGCTTTTGACTGTGGAACTTGAAGTTCTTGATTTGTGGATGATTTCCTTTATTGCTGTTGGAGGTCAGTTGAACAATGAGTCGGGGCACTAGTTCTCTATGCAGCCACCTTTTTGGAAAATAAATAATGATTGACCCGATGGAAAGTCCTATTTTTCACCGATGCGTGTTTATCTCTTTTGTTTTACTGTCGGCATTTTTTGTTTATCACTGTCAGAGCATTAGTCTTCTAAGTCACCGCCATTTCAGAGCGCAGATGGAAAATATTCCTACGGATAGTTCTTATCCTTGCCGATTCTGTGGTTTATTGATTTTCATTATTTTTGTTTTCTCTTCTCTATCGAAACAGTTTATGACTATTGATCGGAGGGCTAGTCCTTTGCGTTGCTGACACGACAGCAACATTTAGCTCACCATCACTGATACTTAGTCATTAAATCTTTCGATCACCGATGATTTTTGTGATCCACAGAACTCACAGTCAATTTGTCTTCCGCCGTTGTGGCTCCTCAGTGAATTGATCATCCGATGCTATAGTGCTTTTGCCCGCTGAAGTGGATTATCTTCCTGATGCTTAGTGTTTATTGCTTTCGACTGCTAGTAGGGTTTTCCTGCCATTTTTTGTTGTGCTTTTACATAGGCGGATTTTTCCCGTGGGTACTGGTCGAGTCAAGGTTTTTCTGAGATGAAGAGAGCCGTTTGGGGTTTGGTGTTTTAAGGAGTGTCGGTTGCATTGTCTTGGTTCATGTTTTCTTCACAGGGTTTCGAGTTAGTTCAAATGCGGCCTGGTTTTAGATGAAGAGTCTGTTCTATCGGGATTGTGGTTTTAGTGGGACAACAGGCTTAGAGGATTTCCAGACCTAGCTTGCAGGATTTTCTTTGCCTTATCATTTTTCTTTTCATGCATTAACATTATTTATAGTTTGTTTTACAGAATGCATGTATTGGTACAGTTTGTGTTACTTTGTTAAACACCAAATGGTCTAAAAATATAATATGTTCGTGACAGGGTGATTACTGCAAGTAAGATATGTCTAAAAGACAAAGTAGAAGGGAGGCAGCAAGGAAAGAAGAGGTTGAAGCATAAAGAAGCAGAGATAGAAAAAGAAGGATAAAGTCAAAGGTCTGAGATCAACAAGGTCTAAAAGGACCAGCGGATTCGATAGCAGCAGAGGCCCAGGCTTGGGAAAAGTTCATCAGTGACCAAGCTGACCTCTCTTTATAAAAGTGCTATTAAATTTTAGTTTAATGTAACGTATTGTACAACACTCACTAAAAGACAAAATTGTGGATTTAAACGGTTGGGGAGCCCAAAGGTCACCGGAGGGAAACCCAAAGGTTTTGCAGTTTTGTATAAATATAGGAGAGTGAGATAGAGACAGGGACTTTTTCCCAGATTGATTTGTGAGAGTATGTTGTAAGAAGAACTATTTCCTTTTACAATAAAGAATTACAAGTTTCCTGTTGGAGAAAGCTTGGTGGAATTTTTTCAAATGCTGTGCTATGGATATGTTGAATGTGAACTATTTCGTTTTCAGCTTGTGTCCATTAATTGTGAGATCATTCTAACTCTTTGAACCTATGTTCTTGTTATGAATGCACTCTAGTTTATTCTATGAAATTTCCACTGTGAGTAATGAAGGCTTTTCATAAACAATAAGCTATTTTGTTGTTCATATATCTATTAATGTTCATGTGTGTAATGCCCATATTTGACTAGACATATCGGCATGTTGCATTTTATTTTCTTAGTAAATGTTGGACTCAGTTCGACTAAGTAACCCATATTTATGACATGATAGATGTTGCTACTATGTCTAAGATGTTACTATGCTTATGTTGATACATTGATTGTGATGATTATGATTATGTTTGTGAGGTTACTATGTTATAGTTGTCATGATATTCCCTTGTTGATAAAGACAGTGTATGTTTAATTGTCATCATTGATAAATATAATATATATATGATGTGGTACATGGATATCGACCCATGATGTGATCGATTTAATGATTTATACAATGAAATGAAATGTTGTTGATAATATGCACCAACTGATGATTGAATGGAAATATTATTATGAATGTATGTTTTCAAAGTACTAATCTGCAGGACACACAGACTATGTAATAAATGGATACTTTATATGAAGTGTGGTATAGTACCTATTTCTGTAGAAGAGCCTTGATTACCAAAATTGATGATACGATGACACAGACCAATAATCTCGATAGCAGCAAAGTATGTTTTTGATAGGGTATATAGACCCAGGATGTTGAGAGGGATGGATGTGTTCCACCCTATGTTTTTATGATACCCAAGGTCGTGGGAGGGCCGTGTTGAGACACGCTCCCCATGTAGTTGTGATGATGACGGTCGAATGCCTACTAGGAGAGGCTAGGTCCGCTGTTCAGCCGATGCTATCGCTCTCAGGTTCTTATGTGGTCAGGTCGGTGAAGCCGACATCCACTTCTATACTAGCAGAGGAAGGATAGGGAGGGTGCGGACGTAGGTTAGGATGGGAGGATGTTATAGCTAGTACTATGTTGGGTCAGGGGGGATCTACGACACTAAGATTAGTAGTAGTAGGTGTCTCTTCCTTGAAAATAATTGATTGAGTAATGAACCTAAAAATATAACGATGTTATAACTTAATTCATTAATAATTAATGATTGATGATGCTAAAAAGATTACATGTTTGTATGTTAATTTGGTTAGGTATTTGCGATTGTTATGTCTTGTATCCATGAATGTCCTATCTATGTGAATCATTATTATTTTGTTATTATATATATATATGATGTTTTCTTCTAGTACGTGTATGATCTATGCATGCACTGGCCACGCATGCACACTTTGCACATGTATACCAATATTGGCATACCAATACTTAACACGATCACTAATGGTATAGGTTTTCATAGGTAAAAATGTTAATGAAATAATTAATGTTAAGTTAACATATTCATTAATGATAGGTGAACACTGTAATATGTAATTGATCAAGTGTCGTAAATTAGAATAATCCTCAGAAAGTTGTCGTGTGTAGACTTAAACATTGTTCATTTACTTTAACAAAATTTTCGGGGTTGTTTGTGTTAGTTTTTCAACATTTAAGCTAGCATTATGTTAGGATCTTTTCACTGAGAGAATAACAAGCACAGCAATAACATAAGCACATCACAAGAGACAA
>LPNX010451816.1:97115-172500 GCA_001517045.1 Pseudotsuga menziesii
CCATAAATTCCTGTTACTGTTTCTATGATATCTCCAAAATTACTGATCCTCTGTGTCTGAAATTTCTCACTGAGGTAACCTCGCATGTCCCTGATCCAACACCATAGTTTTTATCAGAATTGGTTTCACCATTTGGGATTTCTGATCCTTTTCCCAAGTTGACCTGTTACTGGACTGTTCAGAACAACGAAGTTGTACGGCATGCCACATGTCACTGGTTCATATTCTGAGTCTAACCTTCGAACCACAGAAATTAAAGTCCGTGCCCTTTCTGGAACATCTTCAGGAATTCCATTTGGACCTCTGTAGCCCAAGATATTGCAGATCTCCCCAGGTGTCCTGTTTATGGATGATTTCTGGAAGAGGCTGGAACCCTAACTTGGAGAGATCATATCTCCCAGAATATAGCGAATCAGAGGCTTCCCTTTGGATACAGTGTTTATTAGGATTTTATCTTCGGCCCCTACAATGTTCAGCTTCTAAGACTTTGCCAATCGCGAAATATAGCAACTGTACCAAAACTTAGCAGTTTTAGTATTTAGGGTTTCTCCTAGCTTAGGGTCAAACTAGGGTTTGACTTTCCCGGAGTTTCACCCAACCAAATTTATTGATCCAGGTCTCTAAATTTCGGTTTTGATGAGGAGAACAATCCTATTCTGGTCTCACTCAAAAATTCCTCTTCTGTAGAAAGCCCTAATTTCCACATCGAAACTGAAAATGCTTGAAATTGAATTCCGCATCGACAGAAAGATGCACCCTTCAATGGAGAGTCATCCTAGCATAATTTTGCTGAAAAAATGTGGAGGAAGATCCAAAAAATAGGAAGCCCTAGTTCCTGTAGCTGCACAATGTCTTCTTCTCAGGTTAGCTCTGATACCATGTTAGTTTTTCAACATTTAAGCTAGCATTATGTTAGGATCTTTTCACTGAGAGAATAACAAGCACAGCAATAACATAAGCACATCACAAGAGACAAGAGACACAAAGCTTTTAGGAGGGGAAACCATAAATGGAGAAAACCCCTCAACTTCCTCTAAGATAGTATCACCACAAGATGTGATCCCAAAATAGTAAGATGACCTCCCAACACAACAGTAGCCTTCTGTCTTCTGTCAAGCCAAAGATTTCCTTCTCCAAAGGTGCGCCACACTTGAAAGAGCAAGAGAGCTAAGTCACAAGTGATAAATAGAGAGACTCTCACTCTCTATTTATATTCTTCCGTTGACTTGAAGTGCACTCAACCTAATAATTACTACTCGAGCCTACACCTTAATTAGTGTATAATAACTCAAGTGCCCCTAAACTGTGGGGACTTACCTAATGACTTGATATGACTTGTTTACATTATTAATCCTCCCGATCGGAACATCGGGGCATGACCACATGACTCAAATACATAACAGAAACATCCCGGAATAAACATCGGGTTACAATATATGAATTATATAGAAGAATACATTCCGAAGTTACATATACATCAACAGTTTAAACCCCTAAGGGTGCTTTGATTATGAATCTAGAGATAACATGCTCACGACTATGATACTTGTGATTAAAAACAAACAACTATAAAATGTCTTTAATTATAATAATTATTAATGGTATTATTATTATTATTATTATTATTATTATTATTATTATTAATAGTGGCTCTTGTGGTAAGCATAACCAATAGTTTAATTAGACAATTATTTCTATTATTATTATGATGATTATTAAGATCTTGTGTTAAACATAGTGAATTAATTAATTAAACAATTATTATTATAATTATTGTTATTATTACGCTCTTGTGGTAAATGTAGTCAATTGTTCAATTAAACCCAAGTGGAAATAACTCAAGTAAAATAATTATAAAATCAAATGCACCAAATGATTCCGTGCAGGTTAAACATGTATATTGAACTATGGAATATGACCATCAAGATATGACATGATTGATTTATAATAATACTTATTACTATGATTACTAACATCGGATTCCGGATCAAGTAAAACAACTAAGATACTCACCTGTACACAAGATAATTACTAAATTATTATTTTATTCAACATATTTGATTTGAATAGGACTAGCTATTAAACCACCATCCCGTGAGGGATCAGTGGTGAACATTCCAAGAATTAATAAATGCCAGACAACCAACTTATTCAATTCAACTTAAATAACCTTAACTATTCGAATGCTCGAGATAAGGACAATTGAATGAATAAATGTATATTCATGATTATAATAATTTACTAGCATCGAAAACTAAAAGAGGTAGGTGAATGAAGTGTTTTGGGGGAAAGGCAGTGGAGGAAGGTGGAAGAAAGTAGGAGGAAAATGAGTATTTAGGGGAGGTATCAAAGAGATGTGGGGAGGATTTTTTTTGGGAAAATTAGACTCTGCATCAGTGGAAAAATGACTGAGGAAAAACTTGAGGAGGGGGATAACTCAAGGACGAGGATATCTGGAAATCAAAGAGAAATGGGTGGAAACAAAGAAAGATATTGAATGGAAAGGAAGATGCTCTCAGTATTATTGGTCTATGGGCTCGGGGGCTAGGGTGACCCATGGGTTTCCTAGGGCTAGCACATGATGAGAGCTGGTCGGCAGGGTGGCACATCATTTTGTTAATCAAGGCTTGGATGGAAAGCTGGAAGAGGAAGGAGCCTACAAGGTCTACAACAAACTGTTGGATCTACTACAACCGCTGGTTCCAGGTATTTAAATTCCAGGTATTGAGATACTAAATTCCTGCATGGTATTATTGTCTAATTTACAAAAATTCATGAAGTTTATCAAACATGTACAGCTCATAATTCTACATTAATATGTTTAAAGTTCATATTTGTACATTCACATGTTTATAAAACTAATAGAACAAACATGGATATAAACCTGTATTATGATTAAAATGTCTTGATTTTATTAAAAACTAAATCAAAATGAACGTAAGATAGAGAACATCACAGAGAAATGGACCGAGTGCTCTATCCGTTAGGCAGAGCACTACAATGTGTTTTGAAATAAGTAACAGCTATTTGTGACTTTTCTTAATGCATGCATAGAAATACATTACTCATTGATAAATGCTAATCTTGTTCCCTAGGGATAGGTTAGATAGTTAGTTTTAGTTTCTTGCTGTGTGTGATTTAGATGCAAGAGAGTTAAGATGAGAGGTAAGAACCTACGCATCACATTGTGACCGTTCCTCATATTCTCTATCAATCTACATTCTTAGATAGGCGCTTGCACATCATACTTAAATTCAAAAACTAAAATGTACATGGTGGACCGGGCCGTAACCGGTAAAACCTTTATTTTTTTACTTGACCTATGGTAGCCGGACCGTAAACCAGACGGATTCCCCATACCATACAGTAACGGGCTAGTTGGGAACCTTTACTGGGGAGAATCCCTAAATGTTCTTACCTACGAATTTCCAGTCCTCAACAGGCCGACACTTCTTCGACAACCCTATTGCATTTCTAAGTTGATCCACTTAGCGACTGTTCCTACGACTAAGCTTGTATGCCTCCCTAGATCGCATGGCTCAACATCTATCACTTCATTGCTTGTTTGATGATGCTCATCAATACCTACCTCTTTCCATCCTAGGTGTTGTTCCTTTATACAAGTCGCAAGGGTGAGCGCGGGCCCAAACTTTGATGCACCCCTTTACTTAGCACATAAGCTAGCTCCAAGTCGACACGCTAATTCCACCGAAGAGTCCACTTCGCATGCGCGTGCACACGTCAGTTCGACGTGCTAAGTGTTGGTCGGACATTGGGTGCATCTTCGTAGGCGCTCATCTCCATGCTGAACTCCCACAAGTGCACTAAGTGCGCTATCCATCCTTCTCGTCGAGGTGTCAAGCATGTCTCTCCTGGGCACTCGGTCCAACATCTCAAACTTCGCTGAGCGCTTGCACCAAGAACGTCCCTGGAGAATGGTGTGGTGCCAAGTGCACTTCTAGTGGAGTGCTTGGGTCGTTTGGACTTGTTAATCTGTGCTTCTTTCCAAGGTGTGTCCAACCACTCTCTTGATCACTTCGGGCTCTATCGCATTGTCCTACGCCAACTGCCAACATGTTTTTGAGGTGCCACACTGATGGGCTTGCTTGGGTGTGGGTTTCGTTTGTGGGAGCATGCCCATACTTGGTTTGTACGCCCCACCTTGTTTTCGTTTCTTAGCCAAGGTATCCCCTTTCCAAGTCTTGCCAACCGAACGTTCGTCTTTCCCAACCGAGCACCCAAGCTAGCTCTTGGGCGGGGGTGAGGTTCATGGTTGTAACGTTGATGACTACAAACGAGGATGATGACGATGATGCTTATGATGACAATGAAGTTCTTAATGATGATCATGATCAAGATGGTGATGATAATGATAGTCATCAACACCAATGTAGTCAACGTCATCATCATTAACCTCATCATTTTATTTTTAATTTATTTTTTTAATCAAAATTTTATATTAAAATTAGATATTAATTTTAATTTTAAATTATTATTTTTAAATTTAAATTATTATTATTAATTTTTAATTATTATTTTCAATATATAAATAATAAATAGTCCATAACAAGTAAATAATAAAAATAATAAATAATAAATAATAATTATAAATAAGCAATAAATTAAAAAAAAACATAAAACAAAAGTATATATGAAAAAAAACTTACCTCCAACCAAAATTGGTGCCATAGGGGATTCACTTGTTGACCAATATCCTAGCACGTTAGTTTATATTGCAGGTATTGGGGGGGATGAGGGATTTAGGATGGAGGGTTAGGGGGGTTTATAAGGATTATGGTATAAAAAGAGGTGGTGGGGAGGTTTCAGGTATTGGGAGGGGGTTTCAACAAAAGGATTTGGGACCAATATCTACATAAATTAAGGGTATTCTTTAATATTCCATGATTGCACTTGCTATGTGAGAGGTTCATTGAGTGAAGCCCCCATGATTGTTGCAAACAATTAGCTTTTAATATGTAAATAATAAAAATAAAAATAATATATAATACTTTTAAATAATAAATATATATAAACAATAGATTAAAAAATTAAAAAAAATAAAAACTTACTTCCACCAAAATTGGTGAAAAGAATTAGCTTTAGCCTCATGCCAAAGTTCACTCATTCTAAGAGAGAAACCCAGCCCGTGAGTAGAGAAACCCAGATGGGGAATCTCATAGTTGGGTTATTGTGGCAGTGTAGGGGAGAGGGATTTAGAGCAAAGCAACCCAGCGGGATCACAAACTGAGCTAGAAATATGGATTAGAGCAAAGAGGAGCCAATGCCTGCAAAATATATGAGTAGTGAGGCAATGTGCACAAAATCGATGAGTAGTAAGCCCTAAATCTCTCCATCTCTAATTTTTTTCTTTTTTTCTCCAAGTGTTGTGCATTTATTGGCAATAGTCATGCATATTAATTTTCATTGAACCTCAAACTGAACTAGAACTGGAGTAGTCTCTCGTGCAAGGCACACTCAACTACAACTACATAGATAAGGATGAGTTCAGAACATATTGCATGCATCCAGGTGAGAGTTTGATCGACCACCTACATAGTTGGGATATCAAGTCGGGACCGATGAGGCATTAAGGATATCAAGGAGAAACATAACCATTGGAGGGTGTTATATGCTTGTACGGATTAATTCCTCTTGACATAAAGAAGTCATGGATGGATTCCATGTCTCTATTTGAACTTTTTTTCCTCATTGCTGAGTTTCTTTTCCAAGTTGAACCGATCTCATATTGGGGTTATTGCTGAGCTAAGCCAATTTCAGATTGGGGAGAAAAAGGCCTAACAAACAACACAACTCGGTCACAAACTAACCTAACAACATGCAACAAATCCAAGTAGAGCAATAGAGGAGCAAATGTCTCCAAAATCCGTGAGTACGTTTGAAACCCCTCTCCTCAAAGCTTTGCTTTGTGCTTGATATTTTAAAACTTCAATTTTTTTTTTGGTTTTTGTTGTTTCTGTATTAGATTAGATAGGTATTTTTACAAACTGTTACAATTCGTAGTAGCATCTGTCATATTTTCCTTTCAAAAAGATTTAATTGGAATTTCTTCAAGGGAAAGGGAAGGGGGTATGGATTTACCGAGTCTGGAAACGTTCGTTCTGCAACTTAGTTCCTGCTGCTTATCAGTTCCTTCCACGAGTGCTTTGCTCGTGTTCAATATATTGACCGACCTCAATTAAGACCTAGATATCGATTGATATAACCCTTATATCTATTACCTAGATCTCTCTCCCTGATATCTTCGATATTAATACCTGCTTTATTGAGAGATCGATTGATACCACCTCAGTGTCTACCTCCAGATCTCTTTCTTCTTCCATAAACTGAGTAAGATCAATTGGAAACCCATATGTGTCCTGCTTTACTGAGAGATTGATTGATACCGCCTCGCTATCTACCTCCAGACCTCTTTCTTCTTCCATAAATTGAGTAAGATCAATTGAAAACCCATATGTGTCCTACAAAATGAAAGCATCTTGACCACTGAGCTTACTATCCTTGATGTCTTGAACAACCTTCTTGAATTTTTCAATGCCCTTGATTAAAGTTCTGCCAAATTTCAATTCCGCTTCTGCAATAATTTCCTTGATATTCTCTTCATGTTGCTTCAGTTCTTGAAAATTATTCCCCATAACTTCAACAACGGTGCTCACCAGCCACTGAAGAAACCTTCTTGATGTTTTAGAACTTTCTGTCCATACCACATTGCTCAACGCAGAATACGACGAAGTACATATTCATGACCCTCATTGCTTAGGCGAGAACCATCTGCAATAGAAAATGTCAATGTTCTTATATGGTTTGCCACTACCCTATAAGCCATATCAATTTTATCTCTTTCGTCTACCCCTAACTTTACTAGAGTAAGGTTGGGCTCTTGTTGCCTGTTGCAGTGCATCAAATATAGCCATGAAAATATTTGTGTCATAATTGGCCATGTTATTTTGGAGAATTGAGGTCAGTCGTTCAAATCCCATTCTTGTATCAACATGATTTGTTAGTAAATTCTTCAGAGAACCATCACTTTCCATGTTGAACTGAATAAAGATGATGTTCCAGATTTCAATGCAAGTAGGATCATCATTATTGACTAAAGAAGCTGCGTCACAGTTTCCAAGTCTATCAAAGTGAATTTCAGAACATGGACCATAAGGTCTAGTATCACCCATTTCCCAAAAGTTATCCTTGGAACCAAATGGAAGCACATGCCCAGGAGGTAGATAATTGAGCCAAGTATCTCTAGCTTCAATATCAGCAGAAAGTATCGACATTTCATCACCATTAAAATAAATTGCATATAAGCGGTCTGTGGGCATCCTGTAAACCTCTATCAGAAATTCCCAGGCCCACCCAATGGCTTCACGTTTGAAATAATTGCCAAAGGACTAGTTCCTTGAGGATGGAGGATGGTACTAGTAGTATTTATCATGACTGAAGAAATTGAGTTGTCACGACTTCCATTTCTATGGGATTTTCATTTCAGAGGAATGTGGGCCTGAAGATTTGATTGGAAATGAAGAGATTGAGCAATAGAATGCAATGCATGATCAAAACAATCTATTGTATGAGGACGAGGAAGATAATCAAGCAGATGCATACACGAGAGATTGTGATTGCGATATTCATGGCAATGCAAGTGTTGTTGATGATGATTAATTTCTCATGTTCACTTTATGTATTTTTTTTCACTATCCAAATCGTTTTTTATTGTTTTGCAATGGGATTAACCGAATGGATGTTTTAGACTCTATATAAAATTGAACCTTCATTTTTCACTCTATTGGATATGCAACGATTTCTTTTCTGTTTACTTGCATCTGTACATTTGTTAGATCTTTTTTGTTTACATTTTCATTTACACATCCCCAAAGATGTTTTCCCAAAACTGTTGCAACTGTAGCATGTACAACATTCTTGGAAAAAGATGCAGGCATAAACTGCACCTGAAACATTTTCATATTAAACTTCCAAACTTTGGTTTTATCACCAACAATTACATTGTAATTCTGTCGGTAACATGCAAAAGGATATCCTTCAACATTATCAACATTCATTTGTAGAGCATAAAAGTTTGTTTCCAGTCATGCGAAATATGGATTATCATAATTATTGGAGTCTCCAAAGATGAACCAATACTAAGCATCGTTTTTTACGTATTCCTTCATTGTGTACACCAAAAAATGGTTCTCGACCTTATTCACAGAATAATGTAAATGGACTAATGTAATTAGCTTTCATTATAGCCACACTAGTAAAACACCGCCACCTGATGTTTCATATAACTTCTATTCTTCACCTCACCAGTGATCAAAATCGTCTATATTTCTGCCTATACAACTTGAGAACCTTACCCCTGCGATTATTATGATACTGAGAGCCTTACCGATGAAATTATTATGATCTACATCTACATGTCATCACTGAAGTAGCCTAGACAACCTGAGAGCCTTACCTCTACAATTATTATGATACAACTCTGAGTATTGGTATTCCATCTAGCTTTTAGGGAAATATTTGTTTCACAACCCACTATATAACCTTTTTATCATAACCAACCCATGCAACGATTTAGATTGATTGAACTACAGCGTCAAATGAAGAGCTATAACCACTTATCGTTACATGACAACCATATATTACTTAGGGAATTTAGTTTAGTGACAGACAACTACAACCACCACTAAAATTCTATAAAACTCAACTGAATGAATTAAACTACAACCACTTGATTTGAAAATTTATCTACAAAGAGCATATGTGAGTCGAGGCACCATAAGTTACAACCATTGTTGTAAATTAAAGTAAAACTTAATTTAACAAACTTTTTATTAATAGAGAATTTTTCCATATGTAGGGAGCATTTCTGAAGGGAGCATAATAACCTTGTACATCCTAGGGTATGCAATCCTTCTTGGTTTTTGTAGCTAGAGTACATACCTGCACTCAAAGATTACATTAACAAATACAAGCAGATACAAGCATCTTTGTATGGGATGTGCAGGAATGTCTAGCCTCCTATTAAATAAGATATATAGATATGCTTGGAATGTCTCATATGTACTTAGAATAACTAAAAATTAGTATCAAGCACAAAATGTGTTCTTGAATTATACTTGTGTTCTATCTCTCCTATATTCTAGGACATATAATATGAGATTTTCTATTAAATGCTAGGATTTTGTTTTATTTGTTTTTGAGCTAATGAGAGTTGAATTGCCTTCAGATATGGTTGTATTGAGGACACAACTATCATATGCAATTTATCCTTGATTTAACTATTATATACAGTTAATCAGATTTTATCCTTGATCTAACTATTGTTTGCAATTCATCCTTGATCTATGTAGTTCATCCTTTGATTCCATTACTGGTACATAATGTTTGGGTTACTTCTGCTTATAAATAAAATTTCATTTATGAATTTAACTCTTATTTGGGCATACTTGTACACATCTATCTCTATGTAAATGATTTCACTTTCATAACTTGCTTTCATAGCATGGTATTGTAGCTTCTATGCCTCTATGCACTGATGGCATTTTTTTATGTGAGGTGTTGGACAAAAAGGCTATGAGGACTAAGCCATTGAAGCGAAAAATTGACATTGGGAAGGATGATGAAAATATGATAGAGTGTGAATGTTTCTATAATGAACACATCACAATGAATGAATATTTTTTATCATCTCTTGGACTGGTAAATAAGTGAGTAGTTACTTTTACCTTTTCAATTGTACCCATATCTCGTGGAAGTTGAATATTATTTGTTTAATGATGTAGGTCATATTCATATATGCTTTTGATACTAATTTGTCTTATAGTGAAAAATTGGGTTCTACAAAATATGAGCATAAACAAAGGGCAAGCAAAGAAATATTGTTGTCAACTCGTAGAAGCCAACATATTAATAGATCCATAAATGGAGATGAAGATGAAAATGTAAATAATGAGCAACCTGATAGATCAATAGATGATCATGTCCAAGAAATTGGTGATAGATTGGTATGTGATCAATCAAATTAGAAAGAGCTTTATTTAAAGTTAAAGCAAAAATTTGAAGTTGAACCCACATTTGAAAATACTGGTGAGCTACCTAGTTGTGCAACACCTGTTGTGTCCAAGGAGAAACCAGTTGATCCTTGTGCCACAAAGCATATAGATCCTCCGAGCAAGGTGTTAGAAGGTACACTTGTTGTTGTAAGTGAATTTGAAACACCCAAATTTGGTTCTAAATATGTGTTAGATTTTACCAAAAGGAAAAGAATTAGTCAAGATATGTATAAGTATACAAAAAAGGAATCCAAAGAAAGAAGACCTGGAGGGAATAAGGCATACCTTCTAGAGGTAAAGATGGCCATCCTATTGGAACAAATGTTGCAAGGTGTGCCTCAAAGTTGGGCACGAGGATCAAGTCTCACTTGGATGTTACAAAATCTCATTTTTCAGACCAAGATCCAAGATCTAATGATTTAGTGATACAACAAATGGAAAATGTTTTTGAGACTATTGCTGGAAAGACATCCATGAAATATTACAAGCACAAGATGAGAACTTTGTTGAATAGTTTTAGGCATAAATGTAGAAAATAAATCTTAGATGGAAAATATAGTGACTAACACCTTGACTCCCGTACAATGGGAAGATTTGAAGGAATCCGTGCATTTTGAAGATTATATTGGAAAGAGTACAAGAACGAAGTGTGCAAGAGATATTGTGAAGGGTAAATTTATTTATGGTTAAGGCAGGTTGAGAGAAAAAGAAAAAATCTTTGTAAGTATATTATGGATTTTTTAATCGATATTGTACATTGTGTTATTGATTTTAATTTGTATATCTAACTACTTGTATGTTGACAATGATTTGTAGGTTGGAGAAACTAGTATAGAACTGGGTGTGTGTGAAATGGCTCAATATTTGGCAAATGAAAATTCTAAAGATAATTAGATCTCAAAAACTAGAAAAGAAATTCACATGACATATACTCAAGGTAACAAAAGGAAAACAGGTACGACATCAAAGGTTGAAAACCCAAGTGATGATTATAGTCATGCGATGAAATGTTTAAATGGGTTGACAAAGACATTGGTACATTAATGTAGATGAATTGATAAAAACAACATCTTAGATATGTTAATATCTATGTATATTTTTAAGTAATAAGTACATGAATGTATATGTGTTGATAAAAACAAGATCTTAGATATGTTAATATCCACGTATCTTTTTAAATCTTGCATTGTGGTAACAATGTCGCATGATGAAGCAACAACTCAAATACCTTCCACCATAGCGACATCATTTTGACTTAAATGGATCTAATGACCACTAGCCTATTAACTACTGGACATTATGCAATTCCATTATTGTGTCTCCTTCAATCTTCATTATAATCTCAATTGTTCATAATTAGGTGAATGAATTTGTGATAGTTGAATCACTGAATCATTTAACTGATCCTTTTTTCTTACTATTATTAGGCTATTGAGCTTGAAGCTCATGCTGTGAAAGGACAGGGAAAAATCATGCCAAATGGTCGCTTATTGAAACTGCACGATATAGAATGCTTCATGAGGTAATAAATCATACATTCTAATATATTTTATATAAGAAAAGTTATATAACACTATTAAGAACTTTGTGAATAAATATACTCTATTTCCAGAAAGTAGTGTTACACACTAGCTATAAGGTGTTAGGTTTTTATCATTTAATGAATATGGTCTAGGATCTTATCTGAGAGAATAACATTCACAACAATAATCACAAGAGACAAGAGACACAAAGAGTTTTTCTCAGGGAAACCATAAAGGAGAAAACCTTGCAACTTCCTTAGAGATAGAATGAGCACCAATAGCAAAAGTAAAACCCAAGATGATCTCCGACAGATGTTCTCTCTCTCACTTGTGCGAGCTCCTCTTATCTCACTCATGCACTACAATTGAGTGAGTGCATGTTGCAAATAGAGAGTCTCACTCTCTATTTATACTTGTTTTCCACTTGACTTTTACTCTTACAGGGTCGACCTCACTAGGAGAGTCTAATAACCCTAATACCCCTCAAATGTGGGGACTATTGCCCCGACTTACAATGGAGAGTTAACCTCAACTCTATTATGGGGACTATTTCCCTGACTTACAATGGAGGGTTAACCTCAATGACTTTAAATGACTTTATTATATTAATGACTCTCCTGATTGGAGAAACAAACATCTCCGTTGGGATATAATGAAATAAGAAATATACAAGTGAATACATTCCAAAGTTACAAATACATCAACACTCCCTCTTAACTAGGAAGGTATTCTCTTGACACAGTTCATTAGCACAAGTGTTCATTTCTGGATCATCATCAAAACTGGATCATCATCAAAGCTAGATCATCATCATCACCGCTTTCGCTATCCCGAGCAAATGGTGCTTGTTACGGAGAAAACTTCCTATGGCTTGGGGTACCACAACAGGCAGAGTAACCGTAGAAATTAATCCTTCCTATATGCAGGAGAAACCAAACATCTAACACTAAAGGATCTCGATACAGACCTTATTCCAGACGGTTGATGTAGATCCCCATTGAGCTTTTCCACTTTCGCTTGTATAAGTAATTTGCTCTCTCAACATTCAGCAAACAAGACAAGCATGATATATATAATCGTGTTAGACCTACTCTAGAATATATAATCAATAACATATAAGCATTTAAAAGCATCCATGGATTCAATACTCATTTAAATACAAATTATTGGACAGGAAAAGATATTTTTATTAATATAAAATAGAAATTACAATAGTGACAACCTCTGTCGGCACGTCTACGAATTGGAGAAACTGAGTCCTCCACCTGGGCCTCCACCACTTCAATCCTCCATCTCTCAATAGAAAACTCACAAGCAAAGGCAAGCTTGGGAAGAACACAAAGTGCTCCAAGGCACAAAGGGATGCAGACTCAAGTATAAGCTCCGGCAACAATGGACTATAGTTTTCTTGCTCTTCAATTCCTCCCCTTTCAATGTATCCAAAGGGTTCCTTATATAGTGCTTCAATGGAGTAATGGAAGGTCAAATCCGAGCGATCTCAAGGCATATGGAAGGCCAAGATACAAGTGACTTGGATCCACATCAAGGAAAACTCCAAAACTTTTGGCCTTTTGCACACATCCCGATGTACACAGGTTTGAGGGTCAAATCCGCGTATATACGGGAGAATAGGTTTAAAAGCCGCGTATGAAAAATAATGCATATTTTTAGGGATGATCTTGGAAACATCAAAGGTATAAAAATGGTCCATGGGGTCTAAAGAGTCTGCAGAGGGACAGGGAAGTCCATAAAGGTGTGATCCACCATGTGTGGTAAAATCAACTGTAATAGATGCCTCCTAATGTGTGAGGTCAAAGGGGTGATACGATGGCCGAAATACATTATAAGTCCATCCCAGAAGTGGAGTGATGAAGAAATAGGTGGAAGAACCAACCATCCAATAGTACAATACAATAATCAAACTCTGCACATAACTGCAAGTAGATATAGAAGTCTCGGATACATAAGAGTACAATGGCCATGAATAGGCATGATACAAAATATGACATGTGTGGTCATCACCACATACAATATAGATAGATCAGAATCTCCATGATGAAGATATACAAAGGATCATGATCTCCATGAAGGCTGAAGATATATAATGGATCAAGATCTCTATAATGGCTAGAAACATCTGACATATACTGGAATCAAGTCATGAGAGCTGAAATCTCATGAACACTAGCACGATCAAGGAGGTAGCATACATGAAGTGCCACCATTCTGGAAGGTCTTCTACATAATCCACTATGAGTACATGTCCTACTATGCGAATAAAGGTGTCGAGGTCGAACATAGTAGTCCATCATCTGATTATCAGTCATTGATGTATATCGTTAACAGACACGAGATCACCCACCGATAATGAAAATAGGAATCAAGGTACTAGAGTGCAAACTAACAAGTGTGAATAAAGGTGTTGAGGTCAAACACTTGAAATTATCCATCGATCAGGGGACATTGATGTATTCCCAAAAACTGTCGATGGCAAGAGAACCTGCCACTAATGACTGTAAGTCTCAAGGCACTCAAAAATGACTCTAGATTCCTATCCCAAAATAAATGATCTGAAGTTGATGGGATGAAATCCACTGGAAGGAGGGCATTAAGGCATCTCCCATCATCCAACATGAGGTACTCAGCAAAGCTGTACAATGTGGAAGGACTCAATCATAATGTGCACGAACCAGTATCAGTATCAGGAATGGCCGACCTGCAAAGTCAAGAGAACTGAGGAATGGTCGACTCTGGTTTCAACTTCCTTCGAACAAGAGCAAAGGAAAATGGTGATTGAATGTAGGCAACATAGACTCGATATACAAAGCTAGGACATCTCTGCGACACAGGAGGCATCGACAGAGGCTCCATAGGGACTGGAAGCTTAACTAGTCGGTGGAGAAAAACTCAGAGAAATGAGTACAGCTCCTAAATTCAAACTATTAACCCAACCAATGGATGTGATATACAGTGCTCTGTTCGAAGGCGACATCACTTGAATGCTGCCAAAGATAACATCTTTTCTTGTCCGGCTTTTTGGTTTTTTGATTTTTTTTTTTAGACTTTTTCAAATATTTTGAAAAGCTTGAAAACTAATAAAAGTGCTTTGTAGTTACAGACTAGGAGGAGACGAGTGTCAATGGGAAAAAAAACTAGTTCCAAGCAGCAGAACATACCTATGCTCAATGCAAGGATACATGTGTAGGATAATGACACTCAGGGGAAAGTCCCCTCCCAGTAAAAATGGGGAATCAAGCTGTAAAAGACATATAAAATGGCTCTGCATGGCTAGACATGAGACAAGCTTGGGATATATGGCTGATAATAAAAGTCAGGGAAGCTGGCATAAGGCTCAATGAGGTAGGAAAAACTCATGATAATGCAATTACAACTTGACATAAGGGAGACATGGGGACAAAGGCTAGCAAAAAGATCAAGAGGAGTATGAGGCTCTTGCGCAAAGACATGGCGATAGTATACAAAGAACTCCCACACCCTAAAGGGAACAAATGTCGGCATGGGCACCAAATGCAACAAAGGAGCTAACTAGGGCACCCATGTATGGTCAAGCTCTATCATTCACATCATGTCACTTATAAAACAACAAGAAGGTTCCGTAACAAGATAGAATGGGTTTGTACCTAAGGTTATAATGAAATGGTCATAAGGTCATGAAAAATGCACATGGATGTGAAATCTAACCTATATGTCAGTTTAGACATAATCCCTAAAAGCGGCACGAACGGGTCAAAATAATGGTCGAAACGACGCTCAAAATGGTCTCCTACATCATCAGATTAGTCCAAAACAGTCCAAAATGGTCAGAAACGGTTCACAAACTATAGAAAGGGGGTAAAAAATTTCAAAATTTTTCTATAAATAGTAAAAAATTCAAAAATTACATATCAATCAAAATTTTTACCCATTTGAGCTTAGAACTTCAATCGCGAATTCCGAGAGCTTCGTCCAGTGAAATTCGACACCATTTGTTCCAGGTAACTCCTCATGTCCTCCTCTTCCATTTTCATGTAATTTTTTTCAATTTCCATGGTCAATTTTTTACTTTTAGGCCAGTCTAGATTAGTCTTTTCGGCCCACGCAAAAATCGGGGCTTTTTCTGTGTATAGGGCTGGCTATATGCGGAAAAACCTCCCAAACCCGCATACATACGCGGCTGTTTTGCAAACAGTCGCATATGCGGCCACGCACATGGTTTTTCAAGGTATCTAATGACCAAAAATTCTTTTTAATGTGTAGGATGGTCCTAGAATGGAGGGAGAGGGAACATGGAGACGCAGAAGAGGTTGTATGGGGTGATTTGATGTCTCAACAAGCTCTACGTGCATGTGGGCTATACAAGTTATGGTGTCTTGGTAGCCTGAGGGCCAAACCAAGACTCCTGCAGATGCTAGTAGACTATTGGGACCCAGACTCAGAGTCTTTCCATATCGACAGGATGTCCCTCACTATAGAGGTGGAGGACATATATTTCATTACAGGATTGTCTCGACGGGGAGAGGTGGTGAAACTACGTTCTCGCGGGCCCAGATTTGGCCTCAACATTGATGAGTACATTGCAGTATACTATTTTTCAGACATGGAAAAGTTTGGGAGTCAGATGCCGACGAACTCCATTCAGGTACTAGGCCTGAAGGCCATACTATTGGCACTCAGCAGGATACCTGGGATAGATTCACTCCACCAGGCCTCGTGGCCATTGATGTTCTATGCAGTGGAGTGCATGAGACCCATAATTTACGATTGGAGTACTGCGCTATTGAGTAACATGAAGCAGCAGCTCAGTGACTGCAAGATGGGAAGGGTACAAAACTTTGGTTTCGACAGTATATTGAGCACGTTCTTCTTTGAGCGTGTTCCGAAGCTAAGCCCTAGAGTTGATGTTCCTCCTCATGGGGTTCAAGATCTAGCCCAACGACGTTGGGTAGATGCTATGCGCAGACTGGGCGGAGGTAGGGTGTCCAACCCCTACCCAGCTGATTTCTTTCCATGGTGGCGGCAGCAGATTATTGTCATCGATGATTACCCTTATGCAGGGATATATTCCTAGGGAGATCCCAACATGCCCCTACCACCCGGAGCAACATATGGTGACATTGGTAACGAATCCCAAACCCTCTTTTTAAGTTTTTTCAATTATTAATTTTTTTGTGTTTTTTTATATACAGACTCAAAAGACATGTTTTGGTGTGACGACACATAGTGACAACCTATCATATGTATGCAGATGTTGGACCACAACGGCCTGACAGCTTCCCTCGTCATAGATGAAGGGGAAGAGGAGATGATATCATGGGTGTGGATGCGGAGCGGACGCTCCAAAGAATCCACACAAACTTTGTACGATTGACACACTGGGTACCCATGGTGCAAGTTGAGGACTTGCCTGAGGCCATGCAGCGTCAGGTGGTTGGGCTACCACAAGCATGGGTTCCGTTATTCTGACGACTAGCTAGAGTCATGGTGTGCTACCACGATTAGAACCTCCCTCCTTTTCCACCACAGGCTTAGAGGCCTGAGAGTGATTCATTTTTGTACTACCGTGTATTATATTTTGGTGGCTCGGAAGCCCCATTTTTGTATTATGACACTTATGTATTATGACGTCACATTTTGGATGTTTAATGAAAAAACTTTGATGATGATCGATTTTATTTATTTACATGTGTGTAAAAATGTATGTTTGTGATGTGCTTATGGTCAATGAAACAAATGCCAGTCTAACACATAGTTAGCATATGAGTCAGCAACTTGATTATAAATTCTTGAAACATATATATGTATATGTTATTTTGTCAAATTGTCGTTCTAACAATCTGACCCGTAAGAATCTTCGTAATAATATCGGATCCCTAACACAATACAAGCCATTAAGCTGTGACACTACTAAATGCGAATCAAGACATACCTTAAGAGAGAGAACACCATGCGAAATGGCATCCCACAATAGATCGATAATAGCACTATACTCAGCAACATTGTTCAAAGAAGGCCGTAAACATACACCTCCTAAAGACAATACCTGACCCGTAGGAGTATAAATCACCCAAGCAACAAAGGCTGAGTGTTGAGTGTGGCGGCTAGCACCATCAACAAATCCTATGAAAGTGGAAGACTCCATTGACATCTGCCATAAGAAACGAAATCTAATAAACAAACTCGATCGCCATAAGAAAACCTAACTATGCAAAAAAACTGTACAATAATATACAATAATCATCCTTGGCTGAAGATCATGCATAGTATTTTTTAAGATAGAGCCCATTTCTAGGCTCTGCCAAGGCTGTCCCTTCTTAATCTACCAGCTCATAGGTGCCCTTCTCTAACACACGTTTGACCACGTAAGGACCATTCCACATGGGATTAAACTTCCCTGCCCCCAAGGGCTCTTTAGCTTGATCCCATAAAAGGACCAAATCTCCTTCACTAAACCTCCTCGGACTGACAGAATTATCATATTGGACCTTAACGCGACATTTATTCACCTCTAGAGCCACTAAAGCATCTCGGCGCTGCTCTAAGTGGACCAAACGTTCTTCTAATATGGAAGTGTCTGGTAAAATCTCTATAGCTAGTTTCAATGAAGGGATTTTGCATTCAACAGGCAAGACAGACTCCACTCCATGTACGAGCTGATATGGAGAAAAACCGATGGCAGTCTTAACCACGGTCCTATATGCCCACAAAGCAGGATATAACATGATATGCCAATTTGTTTTGCTTTATGTGATGGTTCATTGGAGAATGGACTTAAGTGATTTGTTCACTGCTTCAACTTGTCCATTCGCGTGAGGGTAATAAGAAGAGGAGTGTTCCTGCTAATACCCTAGCTTTGAGGCCAACTCTTCCATCATTTGATTCTGAAAGTGCCTACCATGGTCAGTGACAAGCTCCTTCGGAATACCAAACCGAGTAATAATTTGGTTGAACACGAAATGCGTGGCTGTCTCACCGTCAGATTTAATCGTGGGCATAGCCTCAGCCCATTTCATGAAATAATCAATGGCCACTGTAATATGATGATGCCCCCTAGCTGAAGCTGGGTTGCAATCCATGAAGTCAAGCCCCCACTTGGTGAAGGGACCGGTGTTGATAATCAGATGTAATGGGGCAGGATGTGAGCACATATTCGATGCAAACACCTAGCAAGGGTGACACTTCTTGACCGCATTAACACAATATTTAAATATCGACGGCCAAAAATATCCCGCTCTCAAAATTTTTTGGCTGTAGAAATCCCAGATAAATGACCACCACATGCCCCTCCGTGGGAATCATTCAGCACAACCTCATCCTCCTCATGGGTTAAACAACGACGTAAAATGGAATCTACCCCACGACGGTACAAAGTGTTATCCACTATAAGGTAGTTCTTAGATACATGGCGTAATCGTCGTCGCTCATCCCATGAAAGGTGAGTAGGAACCTTCAATGTTTCCAAATATACGATAATATTCCCATACCATGGATCCAAATTTGAGATAAGGAAGATAAGCTCATCGACAAACGTATCCTCATAAAGTTCCTCCTGCTCCTCACTTGGGAAATCAGAAATGAGCTCTGCAAAAATCAACGATTTCTTCGATTTTTCCGAAACAAATTCGAGATCGAATTCTTGCAAAATAGCAATCCATTTATTATACTTTCCCTTGATCATCCTTCTAGTGAGGGTGAACTAAAATGGATTGACATGAGCTATCACCAAGGTCCGGCGAAGGAGAATGTAGTGTCTCAATCTATGAACCGCATGAATGGTAGCTAAGGCAAGTTTCTCCACATGGGAATAACGAATTTCCGCATCTATAAGGTTCTGGCTCAAATAATATATGACATGTTCATGGAGCTCCTCATCCTCCTGAACCAAAACCATACCAATCATCTCCATGGATGTGGCCACATAAATAAAAAAGTCATGGCTATAGTTTGGTGGACTAAGCATGGGGGCTGATGCTAAGGTTTGCTTAAGAGCATCAAAGGACTCCTGGGCTCGCTCATCCCAGCAAAAGGTAGTGTCCTTCTTCAAAAGACGCATAAAGCCTTTAGTCAAATTGGAAAAGTTAACCATGAATCTCCGTAAGAAGTTTGCCATGCCTTGCAAACATTGAAGATGTCTAATATTTCTTGGGGGAGGCAATTGAAGTATTGCCTCAACCTTTAATTGATCGACTCTTATACCCTCTTTAGAAATAATGAATCCTAGCAAGCGACCTGACTTTATGCAAAAGATGCACTTATGAGGATTTAACCTAACCTAGTAGTGGCGGCACCTTTCGAACACTAATCTCAAATGGTAGAAATGACGCACTCTCAACCGAGAATTCGGTGTATTTTCACGCCGGTTTAATCGAGGGATAGTGGTCCAGGTTTGATCTTGGGATTGAAACTAGAACGCAGAGCATTAGGTATGATCTCATATAATGGCTCGGATTGAGCATAAATCAAATCCAGTTCCTGTGCCCTAAAAATTGCTTGTTCCTCGTTCTAGACTCTAGATGTAGAAACATCCTTCGTGATATAAGGTAGCAACGATTTAAGGAACAACTCAAGGAGAAACTCTGATGGTATGAAAGCTTTAATCAACCTCTTCCATCTACACCACTCTTGGATATGGTCTGAGATATGTGTGGCTTTGTCCTGCTGAAATGTTGACAAGATTTCTGTACCAACGTCATAATGCACTGGTAGCTAGAAGTGGTTGAGGAAAGTCATAGCAAGGTCATCGAACAAAACAAACGCCCCCTTTGGTAACTCTATGTACCATTTCTCTCTAGGCCTTGTGAGGGTGCGTTGAAATAGCCTCAAACAGATTGAGTCATCGTGTAAAGAGTTGGAAGAGCACCAAAGGTGAAAGGTAGTGACATGTTCACTAGGATCTTCTCCTGGTTTGCCCTCAAATTTGGGAATGTCCGAGGGAAGCTTGGTAGGGATAGCCGGCCAAGCCAGGTCATAAGATACTGGATCATTCATTAGTCTCCATAAGTCATGTAAATTTAACGTTGTGAGGAAAGGGAGCCTAGGTTGAGTTAGTCTATGCCACACTCCCCAATCGTTTTGGTTCATATAAGGCTAACTACTGTAAATACCATGGCCTTGGCCATAATATCCTCCTCCCGATTGACCCGTGTAGGGCTGCATGGAAGCATTATGATGTGGTGATCCTTGATTAGGCAGTGCTACAAATCCATAATTAGAGGAGTAAGCGGGTTGTTGATACCCGTACCCATAAGGTTGATAACTTTGTTGATACTATGGTCCATAAGATAATGCATGAGAAGTTCCATAAGATGTCCCATGGGATATCCCATGTGAAGCCCCATAAGTAGGGATATGGGGAATGCCATGCGATGGACCGTAAGATGATCTGAAAATAGGAATATGACCTCTTGAGACAACCGGAGATGCTTGACTCTGAGAAACTATTGCATGAGGAGTCACAGTACGAACATGACTACTAGCAATGTTCTGACCCGAAGGACCACGTGAATGAAGGGGAGGAAGGGTTGTCAAAAATGCATTCGAAGGAGTAGGAATAGAGGACGAAGGGACATGTGAAGGGATATAAGTGGTATTCCCTATGGTCACTCATCTTGGTTCTGGTATCCGCATATGACTACTAACATTAGGCCTAGGATGAACATGTGAGGTATATTCCACCACCGGGATGGAAGGTGCAGTGTGACTAGTGCTCCCAAATCTCTCCACATGGAAAGGAATGAGAATGCCCCCAGGCATAGTGTTAGGTTCAATTTCTGACTCGGCATGATGTGTTGGATCACGTGCAGGGATATTAGGCATGCCATAACTAACATGACTAGTGCTTGTGGGTTCATGGTGAGTCTTGTTGCCCGAAAACCAATACCAGCGACCTGTGAATGAGGGATCGTATCCGGAATGTGAAGGTATATCAGGTGAAGGATCATATATAGGAGTAGGATCTTCCTCCCCAACCTCTTGAGGTGGAGAGGACATCTCAGGAATCTCATCCTCGTGATCTCCCATCGTGTGTGAATCAATGTGATAATTAGTCCGCCTGGACAATCTATTTCTATTTCCTAAAGGAAGAAGAGATGTGGAAGGTGAAAGTCCTGCTAAACGGCGAGAACGATGAAGTGCCGCACCTGACTGCACAATGACTCAAAAAATGAAAAAGACTCTATCTAATTACGCAAACCCTAGGCAAACTAGCGTGCACAGAGCATACACGTATATAATGTAAAGCCAAATCACAAGCAAGCAAGGGTAGGATATGTGAGCTCTCGAATGAAGTAGGTATGTATTTCCTAGGAGAGGCTTGAGACTCCCATACACAACAAGCGGAGGTTCGTAACCAATTATTGTGGCCCTCAGCTTCAACGCATATAGCAACTGTGCTGTCTGAGCCCAACCTGGTCGGGACACCTACAGACTAACCTCTGCGAAGTACCCCCTTGATAACCTAGGTAAGGAAACTAAGGTCACCTCAATATAATCAATGCTCAGGTGGATAGTTACAGGCGGGATTGATTGTATGGGCAGGGTAGCAAAGCCTGAAACTATCAAAAGAGCCTGCAGATACGAATACAATCCTGGAAATATCTTTTGTGCTACTCAGTTATGACTAGGGGTCATCCCAATCAATAACTGCTCACACTTCCTCGTGCTTAACTCCCTTGTAAGAGGAGGATCCTGAGAAACACTAATTATACCAAGGAATTTCACACTCTCACCTGGACAGACACATACATGTTTTTGTTTAGTGGTATTTGAGAATTTACTCACAATGAACTATTCCAAAACCCTAAAACCTAATCTTGTTGGTGCGCCCTATAAAAGAAAAGAGTGTAATTCATTTTAATATGCGTTGATTTTAATTGGCTTATTACTCAAAAGGGTAAATGATCGTGCAACTAATGGTGTTATGACATAACAAGAAGTAAAATGCACACCTAACAATTAATGCAAATGCAGTGTGTCAAATGAAAAACGGGGTATGCTACTATGTGAAATGCAAAATTCTCCTTCAAATGAAAAATGCAATCATTCCTATATGAAAATCTGGCTAATACTTTTCCAAGCAAACCTAGTGCAAGTACCATGCAAAATGCAAAATGCAATGATGCATAATGATGCAAAGAAGGAAATATTTTTGTATTTTTTGAATTAAAATGAGATAATAAAGCAAAAGAATGACTCTACCACCCCCAAACTCTGCAATCACTATCAGACAACACCCAAGCAAAGCACCAAGGTAAAAGAGACCTAATGCACTAATCTCAAAACAAAAAATAGAAAATGCAATTACAAGAACATTTAAAAAAATTCTAACTAAAATACGTATCTGGTCAGAAACATAGGTGTATACAGACTCTAGAAGCATCCAAGGAGACTCAGCAATCATCAAAACTCACCCAAAAACACTTAATGCTCCCCTAAAAATCAAAACTCAGGGCATACACGACTATGTGCAGAAAACCCACGTATATACGCGGATATCCCAGTAAAAACCACGTGTACATGCGACTGTGAAGCAAAAACTCATGCATAGGAAGAAAAAGAGATAAAAAGAAGGTAAAATAGACAAGCTGAGACAAACTTTACTCCTATCAGACATTGCCAGACAAACATGCCCCCAGACATGACTCAGAAATAGAGAAATCAGAGCAATTCAAGAACATTGAATGCTGATAAAAGACCCCCAAAGGAAATGACTAGGAACTCCCTAGTATGGTCTCCAATTTTGTTACAGAGAAAACTTCCTATGGCTTGGGGTACCACAACAGACAGAGTAACCACATAAATCAATCCTTTCCTATATGCAAGAGAAACCAAACATCTAACACTAAAGGATCTTGATACATACCTTATTCCAGACGGTTGATGTAGATCCCTGTTGAGCTTTTCTAGTCTCGCTTGTATAAGTAATTTTCTCTCTCAACATTCAACGAACAAGACAAGCATGCTATATATAATCGTGTTAGACCTACTCTAGCATATATAACCAATAACATATAAGCATTTAAAAGCATCCATGGATTCAATACTAATTTAAATATACATTATTGGATAGGAAAATATATTTATATTAATATAAAACAGAGATTACAATAGTGGCAACCTCTGTCGGCATGTCTACGAATCGAAGAAACTGAGTCCTCCACCTGGGCCTCCACCACTTCAATCCTCCATCTCTCGATAGCAAGCTCACAAGCAAAGGCAAGCTTGGAAAGAACACAAAGTGCTCCAAGGGACAAAGGGATGCAGACTCAAGTATAAGCTATGGCAACAATGGACTATAGTTTTCTTGTTCGTTAATTCCTACCCTTTCAATGTATCCAAAGGGTTCCTTATATAGTGCTTCAATGGGGTAATGGAAGGTCAAATTTGAGCGATCTCAAGGCATATGGAAGGCCAAGAGACAAGTGACTCAGATCGACATCAAGGAAAACTTCAAAACTATTTGGCCTTTTGCACACATCCCGATGTACATGGGTTTGAGGGTCAAATCCATGTATATACGCGAGAATAGGTTTAAAAGTCGCGTATGGAAAATAATGCATGTTTTTAGGGATGATATTGGAAACATCAAAGGTACAAAAATGGTGCATGGTGTCTAAAGAGTCTGTAGAGGGACAGGGAAGGCCATAAAGGTGTGATCCACCATGTGTGGTAAAATCAACTGTAACAGTGTTATCTCTCAATTCTATTCGTCATAGGAAGTTATATAGAGCCAGCCTTGCTGGATGTAGGCATAGCCTCCATGTAGGTCTTCACATATTCAGCACTTAGATCTGACCAATGGAGGAACAAATCCTCTCACCATGTCAGAAAGGCATAGCGCTTACATCTGACCATAGGAGGAACCAATCCTCTCGCCATGTCATAAAGGCACATCAGTTACGCCTGACCATGGGAGGAACCAATCCTCTCACCATGTCTGAAAGGAACAACACTTACATCTGACCATGGGAGGAACCAATCCTCTCGCCATTTCAGAAATGCACAACACTTACATATGACCATGGGAGGAACTAATCCTCTCGCCATATCAGAAAGGAACAACACTTACATCTAACCATGGGAGGAACCAATCCTCTTACGATGTCAGAAAGGCTCACTGACTCATCACTTCCCTTTGGAAGGAACCTCGATTTGGAGAACACCAAGCTTCTCTTCTGAAGTACTCAAAATTCACTCTGGCCATTTCTAGCTTAGAATCACATCAGGTCTGATTACATACAAGGATAGCCTGTGAGATTCACTAGGACTGATTACATCCGAGGACAACCTACATGACTGATTACGTCTGAGCAACCTACGAGCTTCGCTAGGATTTTATGCTCAGACAACCTGTCTCACCGGTTATTCTAGAAGTCCCTCTTTCGAGAGATCTTGATATGGATTATAAACTAGAGCTTCACTGCTCCTCTTTGCACCATATCCCTGATATAGTGATATTGATCTTGATATGCTTCAACTTGTCATGGAACATTGGGTTCTCTGACAAATTCACACAACTCTAGTTGTCACAATATATACAAGTGGCATCCAACTGGAGATCAGATAGTAGCTTCCTTAGCCACACTGCCTCACAACTAGCTGAACAAGTTGCGGCATACTCTGCTTTGGCTGTACTCAATGCCATGCGGGACTGCTCCTGTTAAACCAAGATATCACACCTGATCCCATACTGAAGCAGCACCCTGAAGTGCTCTTTCTATCAATGGCATTTCCTACCCAATCAGAATCCACATAACCATGCAGGTTAGTCTTTTGATTTGCTTCATACTTGAGCCCATAGTCAACTGCACCTTAAGCCAGCTCCTGACTGATCCGAGACATGTTCACCTGTTAAACCAAGAGATCACACCTGATCCCATACTGAAGTAGCACCCCGAAGTGCTCTTCCTATCAATGGCACTGTATGCCCAATCAAAATCCACATAACCATGCAGGTTAGTCTTCTGATTCACTTCATACTTGATCCCATAGTCAACTATACCCTTCAGGCACCTCAGAATAT
This sequence comes from Pseudotsuga menziesii, assembly GCA_001517045.1. Classification (NCBI taxonomy): domain Eukaryota; kingdom Viridiplantae; phylum Streptophyta; class Pinopsida; order Pinales; family Pinaceae; genus Pseudotsuga; species Pseudotsuga menziesii. Next base: position 122,726 of record LPNX010451816.1, read on the forward strand.
GCTTTGCAGCAATTAGGTGAACACTTCTCAGATCTGTCAGGAACCGGCTCAATGTGTTCATAGCAAAGCAAATATTTGGTCTCGTATTTGTCAGGTACATCAATGAACATATCATCTGACGATACATCGTGGAATCAACCATCTCTGATGAAGCATCACTCAATAGATTCAGGTTCGATGCCATAGGTGTGGCCATATACTTGTAGTCCATCATCCCGAACCTCTTCAGGATCTCCACTGCATACTTCCCTTGTCCAAGGGAGATTCCATCCACACTCTACCACACCTCCATGCCTAGAAATTAGCGCATCATGCCCAAGTCCTTTATCTCGAACTCAACAGCAAGTATCCTTCTTGCTTCTCTAATGAGTTCCTCTTTTCTTGTTAGGAAGAGGTCATTGACATATAACATGAGCATCACTGGTCTTTCTCCTTCAACCTTGAAGCAAAGGTTGGAATATGCTTTACTCCCAGTAACGCGTAGAGCCATCAATAAGCTGTCCATCCGGTCGTACCATGTCGAACCTTAGGATCTTCTGCAATCACTCCCTCTAAAGCAGAGCATCATTCTCCCTCTGCCTTTCGTACTCTATGTATCTTGTATTGGAGTGACAAGTAGCTTCCTCTGCTACTATTATTCTATGTATCCATCTAGGGTCACTAGATAACAAGATCCTCTATCTTGAACCTTTTCAAAAGTTCTTTTCGCACCCATCTGTGAGCTTGTCATCCTTTATAGACTTCCATCTTCAACCTTGTAGCAAAGGTTAAGATCTTCATTACTCTAGGTGACCTCCAAGCTCCTAATTTATGTGTTATCCCATGGGTGCATTCTGAGCTTGTACAAGGCCTTCTTTAATTTGCACACATGATTCTGACTGTCACGTGTCTCGACTTCCAGTGGCTGCAAATGTCTCTTTGTAGTCTATGCCTTCTTTCTGTGAGAAGCCTCGTGCTATGAATCTTTCCTTGTATCCCACGATGTTGTCGTCTACTGCATGCTAGATCTTGTAGATCCATATGGAAGATACTACGGACTTCCCTTCAGGTCTTCGACATCACATTCTAATAATCATTCTTCATTTTGGGTTATTAGAGTGAATCTTGAATTATCGTCTCTTGTTCTTTGGAACAATTATCATCCTTCTTTTCTTGTAGGCGATTGTACGCGATCTTTCCTACAAGTCAAATGCACCACTTGTATGGTTAGAAACATTTCATAATGCATATTTATAATGGAAAATTCTTATGCATAAAGATATAATCATGCAACTATTTTATCAATACAACATTCATCCATATCTCACGGAAAATTTCTAGATTCCTTCCATCTCTACCATGACATCATTGAGATTGTGCACTAATCCAATATGTCAACAAAGAGGTTTCAATCTAGATAAGTAGCAATGGAGAGTTGTATAGCTACTTACCTATCACATGTATATTAGTACTATACTATCATTAATGCAAACATTCTATCATGCATAACACATCAACTGAATATAAACAAATGCATAACCAAATAATGACAATTGAATACTTATCTTTATTCGTTTCGTGGGTAGACTCCTTCTTGAGCCTTCAACTTCATCATCTTCTTCATTCATCATTTCTTATCCAAATGCTAAGATGGATATCTTCAAGAATTGAGTCCTTCATATTCCTCATCACTTGAGGGATCTTCTTTGAATCATGAGAGATTGGTCTTCAGTTGCTCCCATTTTCTCTTCTCTTATTATGAGTTGAGCTTCTTCTTGTGTGCACTCTTCCGAGAGTCTGTTGAAAGTAATCACTTCCTTCTAGAAACATTCCTTGAATGAATGAATCCCATGATCCTGGGAGGCCATTCAAGGTGGTTATAACAATATCTTATTCTTCTTATTCTTCTTCTACTGCTTCAAGTTGTTCTTTTATTTGAGAGACCCTTGTAAAGTATGACTGTATGGTCTCTGTATTCTAGATCTTTACATTCTTCAATTAGTTTCTCAAAGTCATATTTCGATTTATATTCTTCCCTTCAAATAGCTTTGTTAAGGAATCAAACATCTCTTTAGGTGTCTTTAGGGAAGACACATGTGGTATAAGGTGATCCTTGATAGAATCAGCAATAATCCTCTTGGCCTTGACCAAGTTCTTTTTGTGTAAGGCTTTAGCCTCATCTCCCTTTGGCTCTTAGAAATTGCTTATTGAAATACTGATTCAATTTAATTTCTTCAAGGTTCATAGAGGTCTTACACTTCCATACTTGGAAGTTGTCAGCTTCACCAAGCTTTTCATCATGCTGGTGTGATAGGTCATTTTGAAATGAGAACCTCAAATGTAAATAGTAAAAGATTAGATCTTACTGATTTGAGGTGTCCGTCCTGGTTCCATATTTGGCTGATCTAGGGTTTGTCAGAGAAACCCTAATTTTCAAAACTTGGAATCTTTTAGATCTAATTGGATATAAATATGCGCCTCCTCAAGGTGAGCTGAGCAACATACTCATTTTCCCAAAATTGTGATTAGAACTGCAAAATATCTAATGCCCTAGTTTTCTTCAATTTCTTCTACAAAATTTCCTGATATTGTCTCTGCAATATATCCGAAATTACTGCTCCTATGTGTCTAAAACTTTGCACTGAGGTAGACTCATCTGTTCTCTTTCCAAAACTGTAGGTTTGAGCAGAATTTGTTTAACCAATTGGGACTTAGGAGAGTTTTCTCAAGGTGACTTATTTGATGAATGTTCAACATAGCAAAGTTGTACAGACTGCCACATGTCACTGTTTCACCTTCAGGATCTGAAACTTTTACAATAGAAATTAAAGTCTGTGAACTATTTGGAACATCTTGCGAAATTTCATTTGGACCTTTGTAGCCAGGGATATAGAAATTTTACCTAGGTGTCCTGTTTAGGGATGAATCCAGAGAGAAGCTGGAACCCTGATTTGGAGGAATCATATCTCCCAGAATATAGCGAATCTGAGGCTGAAACTTTTACACAGGGTACATTAGGAATTTATCAGCTTCATCCTGTAAAGGTTTCAGCTCTTGATCCTTCTCCAATACCAAGTTATAGCAAGTGTACCAAACCTACTAGTTTTAGTATCTTAGGGTTTTTTGGTCCAGGGTCAAATTAGGGTTTGACTTTCCTAGAGTTTTACCCAACCAAAAATTTCGATATTGGTCTCTAAATTTTGATTTTGAGGAGGAGATAAATCCTATGCTGTGTTCACTCAAAAATTCCTCTTCTGTGAAAATCCCTAATTTCCCGCAGTAGTGACAGGTCAAAAACTGAAAATGTCTGGGATCAAATTTTGCTTTGACAGAAAGATGCACCCTTCAATGGAGAGTTAGCCTAGCCTCGTTTTTCTGATGATCTGTGGAGGGAGACCCAAAAAGTAAGAATCCCTAGCTTCTGTAGCTGCACAGTGTCTTCTTCTCAGGTTAGCTCTAATACCATGTTAGGTTTTTATCAATTAATCAATATGATCTAGGATCTTATCTGAGAGAATAGCATTCACAACAATAATCACAAGAGACAAGAGACACAAAGAGTTTTCCTTGGAGAAACCATAAAGGAGAAAATACTGCAACTTCCTTAGATATAGAATGAGCACCAATAGAAAATGTAAAACTCAAAAGCACAAAGATGATCTTCGATAGTTGTTCTCTCTCTCTCTCTCTCACTTGTGCGAGCTCCTCTTCTCTCACTCATGCACTACAATTGAGTGAGTGTGTGTTGCAAATAGAGAGTCTTTGTTGGCCAAGATGTTGTCATTATGTCAAAATTTGCAGCATAGGTACATTATACAGGAATCATTGTACAACAAAGCACACACAACAGCAACGGGACAAATGAGCCCCAATACTTACATAAATTAGAACGTACAGATTTTCCCACATGGAACGAATGGAATTTTGTGAAAATAATTTATTGTAATATTCCTTCATAAACATCGGGTGGCAAAACCACTAGGTTACCCGTCCAGACATCCACATCGGAGCTTCACAAGGTTAATCGTCGGCATGATAGCGGAATCAGGAGCCGCAACGACGGAATCATAAAGGATAAGTCAGTCCGCAATGGGAAAACTCTTCATCGGAGGAGAAATGACTAAATGGCCGGAAAGATAGTGATTTTTTCATCCGTAATGGTGGAAGGGTAGTGGCTTCTTCATCCGCAACGGCGGAAGCCCACAATTCAAGGATTGGCGATAATGGGCAAACTCTTCATTGGAGGAGAAATGACTAAACGACCGGAAGGACAGTGACTTTTTCATCCGCAACGACGGAAGGATAGTGACTTTTTCATCTGCAACGGCGGAAGCCCACAACTCAAGGATCGACGACAACCACAATGCAGGATTGAAAAATCAAAGCGATGATCGGGAGACTTCATAAGTCTACTGCCCGCAATGGCGGAGAATGAAAGAACAAAATGTTCCGACGCGAAATCAAACAATCAACTGACTAAGGAAAATGCATCGGAGAAGAATATCGAGACTAAAGCTGATTATCTTTCCGCAATGGCGGGAGAATAAGCAAATAAACTTTCGATTTAAAACATTTAAAACGCATTCAAGTAATTGATGACCAAAACTGCAGAAGGAAATGAACAGTACTGATGGATTAAGCTCTGGCCAGAACAGAAGGAATGTGGCGCTGGAGAAAGAAGTGGAGGAAGTTGAAAACATGTTGAAGTGGCGTGACATGGCATTGCAGAGCAGGGTCTAGAATGAAGTGATTTAGAGTAAGGGAGAGTGGAACTCCATTGTGAAAGGTAAAACCCCAGAGCAGAGGAAGTCTCCATATTCAGAGCCGAACCCAGGGTCCTTTGAACTGGAAACAGTGGAACATGAAGAGTCTAGCACAGTATTGATTCGATGATAAGCCAATGGGATCAGAGAATTAGAAAATGACTATTCGTGGAATGCAGAGAGTCAGACAAGCTGGGTATTCGAAGGACTTAAATTTTTTTTTCAGTTAGAAACTTTTGAGAATCTATGATATTCGTGGAATGTGAATCGTTTTTGTACAGATCAGGATTCGAGACTTTGAGAGTCTTGACAGTTAGAAATCTATTGCAATTAGATGGTACATGAAGAGTCCGTAACCGTTTCTGTAATGAACGGAGAGAATGAGAATCGACTGAAATATATATATATATATATATATTGTAGCAAGCAGACTAATAAGAGTGAGCTGTTCAGTAAAGGTAATTTCGAATATGAGAGATTGAGCACATTGCAGAAAAAGATTGAAGAGCTGGATACGATGATGAATATAGATTAACAGTTGCAGAGTATGAAGAACAGAGGAGAATAACTGAAGATAGGTGTAGAAAAAGAAAAGAGAAGATGATGAACGGGTCCAGATGAGAAAGAATATATGAATGATACAGTGACAGTCTCGGTGAGTTCTGTATGTGCTTAGTCTTGATGATAAACAGAGAAAAATGTACAGAGATAGAATTATAACATCTGTTATGAATATCTGTGATACTGTCTAATTCAGAATCATAATGTAAATGCTGATTTATAAAGCCTAATCATAGACAGTGAGAGGTTGTAAGGGTTTGATTCATTCTGTAATTCAAAGAAAAATCAGGGTGGTAGGGTGGAGCAAGGGAGAACAGAGTTCTCTGGGGTGTTGTAGCATCCCTCTGGTTGTTGCCAGAAAATAGAAACAAGTTGGTGCTTGTATAATTGGAAGTTGGAGCTTCCAGAGGTAGCAGCCTCGTCTGGGTTGAAGCTCAGGCAAAATAAAAGAATGTAAAGAGGAGTTGGAGCTTACCTTTCATTCTTAAGAAGAAGAGTTTTTTATTGTTTCCTCGTGAAAACATTGTGTCTTGTGTTCGTTGATGTGATTGAATGTTGACTGTTATTTAATTTGCTGCTATATGTTGAATGGTTTAAACATATGTCCATAATAAATCTGAAACATCATTTAAAAAAATGCATTTTGGTATGTAACTGATTCACCCCCCCTCTCAGTTACTTTAATCTGTCCAACAGTCTCACTCTCTATTTATACTTGTTTTCCACTTGAATTTTACTCTTATAGGGACAACCTCACTAGGAGAGTCTAATAACCCTAATTCCCCTCAACTTTGGGGACTATTTCCCCGGCTTACAACAGAGGGTTAACTTCAACTCAATTGTGGGGACTATTGCCCCAACTTACAAGGGGGGGTCAACCTCAATGACTTTAGATGAATTTATTATATTAATGACTCTCCCGATCGGAGGAACAAACATCTCCATCGGGGTATAATGAAATAAGAAATATACAAGTGAATACATTCCGAAGTTACAAATGCATCAACATAAATATATTTTCAGGTTGTTTTGCTGGAAGAGGTTGAGGATGACCTTGCTTAAGAGCTTGTTCAAAAGTGTTCTGTGAAAGTATTTTACATTGAATATTTTAGTGGAGGTGGGCCTTTTATTAAATGAAATACATTTATCTCATTTTTTTGTAGTTCATAAAATACATATTATTTTGCTTCTTGGTGGTATGAATTGTTTTGTGGCTCCTAATTTGCATTAACAACGTAAAATTTGCTTATATACTAAACAGGGAAAAAGAAGGCAAAGCTTGTCCATCCAAGAGGCTGTACATTATGCCGCGGGGATGGTTGGAATAGGCGAGTAAAGCTACATTGTGTGAAGGGGCGATTTATATGTAAGTATCATTACCTGGGATTTTGAAAATATTATTATTATTTGGATTATTGTCTGCATTTCTACTTTTATACTTCTCAAATATTTAAATTTTTTGTGTTGTGCAATTTGTTTTCCAGTTACCATTGAATCAATAGGGGAATTACCACATGGGGTGTTTTTTACTGAAGTTGTGAAGATTTTCGAAGGAAAATGTGAACGAATATTGGCTAAACTCTCGTGAGTTGAAAATGTATCTCAGCATATTCATTTAATGCAGCCACATATTAGTGTTGGAAAATCAATATCATCAATTTCAAAATAATCAAAATGGAAAAGGTTGTGCCTATAACAAATATTTTTGACGAGGTGATTATGAATAAGTTTGAATTGAACTCCACAGTAAATGCATTTGAATTAGAAACAATTAGGGTGAAGGAAACTAGTTGAGTAATTCTCAGAAGCAAACCTCTGTTTTCCTTTACTATGAACTAATTCTTGTTTCTCTTCTACGTAGGAGTGATTTGCAATAAGATAAGAATTGGGACTTGTGTCTTTGATTTTTCAAACATTTCATGTTGAATTAGTTCAAGAACCTTCTTTCCTCCATGTTCTAATACTATTTTTTATTATAGAAAGTTTCATGTTTTTCATGGTCATTGGTTAGCATGAGCAAGTGGTTGTTTCACTTCCATGTAAAACGGATTTGCATGGGGATAATATTTGAGAATGCTCTCTCAAATATTGGACTCAGAATGCTCTCTGATTTATATTTCAAACTTTAATTATAGACATTATTTAGTAAAAAATCTTTATTTTCCAGCATAAGTTACACACTAGGGAGAATTTCTATGTACCTACCATGAGCATTGCATAAACAAATGTAGTATGATTGACCATCTATTGTGCTAAGATTTGGTTCTTTATACTTTAGTACTGTTATGATTATGAATCAGGGTTCCATTTTCGTGAAGAGAAAAATATTATAGATTGGGAAAGCATTTTTAATTGAGCTTGCTTCTATGCTTTATAAATGAGTAGTTGTTTGACCATAGACATGGAGTTTCCTCTTTTTTCTGTTGTTGTAACAAATTTCATACAAAATCAAATATGCTAGAGATGCAACTTTCTTTCTCCATAATAGGATAGTGGCAAAAGGGAAATGCTATCTCTATCTTGTGGGGGTTAGATTGGGTGCATTTTTTTAAATGCAGTAGCTACTTAAGTGTAAATTTCTTGTCAATCCTTCCATGTCCATCCTTCCGTGTAGGTGTAGCGTGATGAGCCAAATTCTAATCATAATATATATCTGAGTATATAAAGGAAGGTCCAAGCCACATTGTTTTCTTCTTTTTGTCTATTTATAATTTTATTACAGGTGCTTGACTAATTCTGTTGTACAACTATGGGACTCTGTATCCAATAGACATGTAGAGTAAATTACTACTTTCATGTTTTCAATTTCTTTTTGTTTTGTTTAAATAGTGGCATTCCAAGTGGGCATTTTGGACAAAGTTGAACAGTTGTGGGATATTTGCTAGTTCTCTTTAGAGGTATAAATGACAGTGGGATTGGAATAGTCTATCTTTCACTTTTATTTTATTTTATTTGTATAGCAATCTGACATGGTTTCTTGCCTTGATTGTAGGTTAATGGTTGTTTAAGTCACCTATGAATAAAATGATCACATAAGTATTCATACTTCTTGTTAGCAAGCAAACTCGAAGGTATTGTTGCTAATATTTCATCTCATTTCATTTCCATTTATCTAGTGGCTAAGAGTACTTAGAGTCAATTCCCATTCTTATTGATGTGAAATGGAATTAGTTGTATATTTATTTTTACTATTCTATATACATTTTGGGTGATGAGTTGCTCCATTTGCTCACCCTTTTCTTCGATATAAACTGAAATTATCCTTTCCATCACATTATCCACCACTATCTTCAAGTTACTTATGAATTTTTAGTCAAACTCATATATCTTGGCATGACTCTAGATGACTCAGTAGATAGTTTAACATTGGATGCATGCTTGTCATTCCTATAAATTTATGGGATTTTTGCATTTTGCATCATTCAAGCATACAAAATAATGATTATCAAGTTACTATAGATACATAATGGCTTACCTTGTGATAGTCCTTCAAGTCTTTCAAATGCATATATTAATTGCAAAAAGGACTTGAAGGATGAGTACAGGGTAAGCCATTTTGGATCTATAGTTACTTGATAATCATTATTGTGTCTGCTTGAATGATGCAAAATTTGTTTGAATATCTTCATTATCAAGCAATAACAACTTCTTAAAGGGTGATAGATCAATGGTAGAGCACCTACCTAATTATAGGCAGGAGGTTGGTGGTTCGATTCCGCCATTCTCTATCATAAATTTGTGACTACGAAAATGACTAAATTTGCATATATACGACTATTAGTATCTAGTTTCCCATATCTTATAGCGCGACTAACCTTTAGTCGTATTTAGCTTAGTCATTAATATGTTATCATCTAGTAGTTTATTTAGTCATATATTTGGTCATTAATTGTTGCAATCAGTGACTAAATCCGTGACTAAATCCATGACTAAATCAATGACTAATAAGGAAACCTATTAATGACTAAGTGAAATATGACTAAGTTAGTCAAGCTATAAGATAGTGGAAATTAGCTACTATTAGTCGTTGACTCAAAAATAGTCGTTTATAGCTGTATTTTAGTCATTAATTCCTCACTTTGTACTAGTGAGAGTTGTCAATAACCGACACAAGGTCAATTACCGACTCAGATTCACGTGCACGATTCATAACACTAAGTTCCTTAACCGACCTTATAACCCTAGACTCTTCCATCTACTCATCTGACATGTTCTCCAACATCACTACGTGGTCCTCATTATCAACAGGCACATTCATCTTCAAAAGAGTTCACTGACAAGTTCTTGGTTTAATCCTTCTATTAATCTTTGACCCTTCATCCTTAACTAGAATACACACAACCCCTATGAGTAAGGCTTAAAAGGCTGCCACTCTTTACCCCAGCTCTTCAGATTGATGACCAAACTCTCAAACACTTATCAGTTTCTAAACCCTCAATCTCTGGTTTTAAGCCCTCCTTCTCCATCCAACAAAACCTTCTAACTCCAATGTCTTGGAGATCCCCTCACTAGTGCTAATCCATCTCTTTTCTCTTTTGACATGAATATTTAGCTCGACAAATCGCCACTTAGGGTTTAATGTTACCCTTCCAAGAAACAAAATTTTAACTTGCTAAATTGATTTCCAACTTCTGTGTGCCCCAAGTATATTCTTCTAGTTCTCCATACCCTTCAATATTTTGTCCTAGGCCGCCCCTTCTGATTTCAAAACCACTTGAATCCTTGAAGCTTGTCATTGTTCCAAGACACGAAAGGTTTTGCCATTCCGTTCCCAGTTTTTTTTAGGATGTTGAGACATGACTATTTATGTAATTACACCGAAGGTGTTATTTAAGGGGTTGTTCCTCAATAGGTTTTGTCGTCTGTCGATGGCCTGTGAGGAGCCTCCCTATGTCCACAGACTCTGTAATGTATACGTGACGACATGGTTACATACAATCCCAACCAGGATGCGGATGCGGTAACATACAACTATGTGGGTAGTACTGACCTTTGCTTCATGGAGTAGATCTTTGTGTTTTCATGGGAGATCGATCCTTTCTTCTTCCTATGGTGATATGGTATGATGAGGCAGTGATACTTTATGCATCCCAACACTAAGAATAATGGATGACTGAATATCAATTGACATGGTTATGAAGTGCCTACTAGCTCTATGTGTCGGTGTGTGCTAGCTATACTTGTTAGTGCTGGGATTGATTCGTGTCCAAGGGTGCTTATTCTTATATTTTTCCAAAGTAACACAGTCTAGCCCAAACAAATTAAATATGACTTTTGGGTAAACCATGATATATTTAAAACAATTTGGATATTTGTCACTTGTGCATTAGTTGTCTGGTGAACACAAAGGAAGCGAAATGAGTTTGTTCTCTAAATAGACATGAAACGAGTTAATTAGTCAACTTAAGTTGAGATTGAAAATTTAAACGAAAATTACCATAACAAAAGTTGCATGGCTAAAGCAACACAATACCCACCAAGGTTAGAAATGTTTTATTGTTTAAATGGAGGCATGTTGATGTGGTTGTTTGCAATGCATTTGCATTTGACAATCAACCCAAATTATCACTGATGTTAAAACACTAAGTATGTTTCTCTTCCCTTGGTGAAGTATCACACACATCAAGGCCATGCCTGATCACCCATGTTTGTTGTTCTTGTCGGTTCTTTGACTGGCCTTCTATATTGATTGTTCAAATTTTTGTTTGGTTGCAGATGATTTAATATTTATGCTCAAGGTTTTAGGCTAACATTAAATGCTTATTACTTATTACTAATGTATGTGCTTTTTAGTACACACGATATGGAAACTTTGATTATACTGCATAATCAAGATCCTACTCTACTACTAATCACACACATCTTTATCTCTTTTACCCTTCTTTTTGAAATTATGAAAAGGTGCAAGTTTCGATCAAGGTTTTCTAAAGAGAGATATCAGCCAATCCAATATAGATTTCCATTGTCATTACACATTTTGACTAGTCGTGTGTGTGCAGTCGAGGAAGCAAATCGGTATCGGATGTGTGCACAAGAGCCCTGTTTACACTTTATTGCATGCTCAGAAATTGAGCATTACCTTTTCTTTGATTATGAAACCACGAAAAGTGAATTTTATAGCAAAAGTTATTTATGTCCTAGATCTGATTTCTTATGGTAATTCCATTTATTTACGAGTTTAAAATGTTCTAGATTTGACTTTTTCAAATGCATTTGCATGCGCATCTACTTTGTTCTTTTGCCAACTTCCTTCTTCTTGCAATAGAAGTTGGCAATGTTTGGGGCTTTGACACCTCTTGGCTCTTGTAAGGGGAGGACCAAATAGTTGCACTTGATCACCAGTGGAGATAGAAATGATGTTGGCTAAAGTTAATCTTGGAAATACTACCTGCCATAAGTGGTTCATAAGAGTAATTGATGTACTTCATGCTTTTAAAATTATTTATCCATTTTTTTTTCTAGAACTACAACAATGGTTATCAGGGCAGGACTGATGGTGATGGTGGCGTAGTTGTGCTTGGTGGATCCTTTACTTATGGCTGCATCTAGTGAGGCTCCTCAGTATAATTCCATGCTAAATTAAGATTTCTTCTGCATAGAGAACTTGTCTTTTATAATTCCAAATCAAAATTATTTGAGCAAACATATTGTTTTTATTATTTTATTAAATCTGTGGGTTCTTACCTAATTGAAATTTTATTTCAAGAATAAGGCACAGGATTTATATTTTATTTTTTTCATAACCTAATTGAAATTTTGTTTCAAGAAAAACACTGGGTATTTATATTTTAATTTTTTCAAGGATAATAATAAATGAGAGTTAAAAGCTTAAAATATACTTGATGGTATATGTATATCCTTTATTTTATAAACGTATTTTTATAAGTGAAAAATATTGAATCGAACAAAGTTATGATGGGGATACTAGGGATACTAATCAACCTTCTTCGTTTCAAGCAGAATGGGAAAACCACCCTTCATGCGCGCAATCAAGTTGTGAATGAGCTTTGGATTTCCCATAGCCGAATATTCAACCAAGCACCGCAATATGAACATAGAAACCACAGTTACCACAACATATTTCATATGAATAAACGCGATATCTTTGCCCAGACAGATCCATGCGCCGCCTTGGAAGACTGCGAATTTGAAGGGACTATGTGGGATAAAATGCCCATCCTTGTTCAACCATCTTTCTGGTTTGAATTCGAGGCAGTCGGTACCCGAGATGGCGTCCCTACGGCCCATGGCATATGGGTGGTAAGTCACTAGAGTGCCTTTGCACACGATAGTCCCGTCAAGAAGAACTTCGTTATAGAGAGTGTGCTTGGATTCCAAGTGGGCCGACTGATAAAGTCTCATCGATTCATGCTCTATAGATCCTCGTATGAAAATACTTAGGATTTTCTGTCCCATTTGGCTTCAGGTTTGATGACCATGATACAGTCAATTTCTTTGTGTATTGCTTCCAAGATGCCTAGAAATTGTTTACATGTACCATAAGCTAGATATTTACATATGGCGATTTTAATACGAAATAAACATACAAAATTTAACACAACAAATTTTTATTTACCTATGAATAATGAATTTCTATTTACTTGTGATTCATCTTGCCATAATATTTCTGTTGCGCTCCCCGACACCTGTAGAAGCCTTAAATTCTTCATTAGATTCCAGGAAGGTAGAGAAGAGTTGGGATGTTTGTTCAAGCAAATCCATATGAGATTCAAGGACTTCATCGTCATTATACTGCGTTCCAAGAGAGAAGCTTCAGTATCAACAAGTTGCAACCTCCTCATTTGAATACTGTCAAATGCATCGTGTTCATGATAATCAACAAGCACCATTCTAGTTCCCCACACAATAATTATGTATCCAATTATCAATACTTATAGAAGATTGTTGCAATAAATCATCACTAATGATGATTTCTATCCAACACCAAAGTCGATGGGAAAAGAGCTCTCAGCAACATCTCTTAGCCAACTTTCATAGTTTGTCATACATTTTTGTATCGTTCCAACCGTCTACTTCCACAGTTTCCATGGGACACTTGGCAATCATGCATATCATCAGAAACACAACTGTGTAGGTCCACCGGACCACTCGGTTTGTACATATGAAAACTCAAACTCTATGAGCCAAAAAGACATTGCACTGGAAAACACATGGGCGATTTGAAGGTTGGTTGGGATTTAGAAAATTAACAGGCCAGCCCACTGCCATGGTTTTGAAAAAATTTTTATCCGACAATGAGCTCTACTAATGGAGCTAACTGAAGTTGCAGAACTTGAAAAAGAAAGAAATACTTATGTGAATCTGAAGGTTGAAGAAAGGTTTATGTGAGTCTAATGAGCGGTCATATTTATATTAGTTATTTTGCAAAGAAATGTAACAATAAGAAAATGACTTTCTGTTCGTTGGATTGTAATTTTCAGTTTCATATAACAAAGTTTACGACTTGGAGGGCCTTCACATTCCATCGTGACGGTTTTGGGATCCGCAAGGAGCGAAGGGAACCATGCCTTTGCCTTTACGTGTAGTGAAGAGAAAAGGTAAAAAGAATTCAATGAAATTGTTATGTCTATCAAAACTTGTGCCCCCTGAGCTACAATATGTGCGTGGAAGGGGGTTGGCTTCTACATCCATTACGTCATGAAAATTAAGCAACAAGCTACTAATGGACATCCTGACTATATACTATCGATATTCAATATGAAGATTGACTTGAAATATTAAAAACTTGAAACAAAATATTTCCTTCACCTGTCAACCTTATTTGGCCATTCAATGACCTTCAATACATGAGATTAGAAGAGAAACCACTTGAATGTCGACAGGAAAAATGGTGTAGCATGTGCAAATTATGATGTGCAGAAATTTGATGCCTCGCCTAGTTCAAGTTTCAATTTCAAAGGTATAGTCTCTCCACGTCCAAGTCAAGTCTCAGTTTCAAAGGTATAGTTCCTCCACGTCCAGGGGTTTCGAGGTTCTATAAAGCTACCTAAAACTTGGAAAACTCCTATAACTATGCCCCTTGGATTTTTGGACATTTTTGCTTTGTAAGATTCCATTGGCATTCAAAGGATCTAGGCAAAAGCATTGACTTATTCACCGAATGTTTTCAAATTTAAAAACTTTATGTACAAAAGCCTTTTGGAGGAAACTTATCTTCACTTATGTGACTATTTAGAAGTTTTATGTAACTTATTTTCATTTATTTTCCTAGACTTGCTTTCAACACATAAACTTATATTATCTATACACAACTTTCTCTCATTTTTGAAACATATCGAAGTTATCTTCAGTGTTTCATTTCTCCAACTTTAGACGTATGCTAATTATAACTTTGATTCAACCATGAATAATGAATTATAGCTTTTTTTTTCTTCTTAAGAATGTCTTAACTTTTACTTCACAATTTAACTATAATTTCACAATTTAACTATAATTTCCTTGCGTACTTGTAAGCCCGGGACAGAATCTAAAGTTTATACAGTTTGTACACAGTGAGAGCCGCACTTTCCTACGTTCCATACCCATTCTACTAAGTCTACGAGCCTTCTTTATCTTTATGATGGTTCTGGGCTCCTTCCCTTCTTCGTGTATGAAACAATTAACAAAAGGCATGAGGCATCCTAAAGAAAACATTTAAGCTCTTCAATCCAACGCCACTGTGAAACAAAGCAAATCAAGCAGCAAGAGCAGAGTGCGGACTGAACGCTGATGGTATTGACAGTGACTAACGCACTTTCCTATATTCCACACCCATTCTAAGTCTTCGAGACTTCTTTAACTTTTTCCATGATAGGATGGTTCTGGGCTCCTTCCATTCTCTATGTAAGAAACAACAGGCATCCGTAAGAAGAACTTTTCAGCGCTTCAATCCAACGCCAATGTGAAGCACAGCAAATCAATCAGCAAGCAGCAAGAGCAGAGTCGGGACTTATGGTATTGACACTGACAAACGCACTTTCCTCTATTCCGTACCCATTCTAAGTCTTAGAGGCTTCTTTATCTTTTCCCTGGATAGGAAGGTTCCGGGTTCCTTCCCTTCTCCATGTAAGAAACAACGGGCATCCATAAGAAGATCATTTAAGCTCTTCAATCCAAAGCCATTGTGAAGCAACGCAAATCAAGCAGCAAGAGGAAAGTCTAAACCATGGAAGGAAACTCATCAACCCCAGTGTAAGGATGAGCATGGTTTTTTTGTTTTCTTCCATATATTTTTAGAGGATATGGTTGTTTTCTTTACATTTTGATATTCGCATTTTTCGTGTTCGTGTTTGAAAGAATGGGAAGTAACGCATTGAGCATTAGCCTTTAGCAGGGAAATTTTTAGGAGATGAAGTTTGAATGTTTGAAAGAAATTTAAGGTGTCTTTGTGAGAAAAATTGGACTTTTATGGTGGGTAAAATAGGAGTTTCCTTTGAGATTGGTCTTTGTCCCTGGGAATGGCCGATCCATTCATTCCAGACTCTGGGTCTGTGATGACAGTTTCTAACCATTCATTTCCCTGGTAATGCCCAGAGGGCTTTTCTGCCTCGGACAGCTGTGGGTACTAGTCTTCACTAGGCGGAGGCAGGGCAGGCCAGCTGAGGTGTTAGTAATGAGAATTTGATTCAGCCCAGTAATGGCAAATCCATTAATCTGGTCTTTGATCTGCAGTTTTTGACAAGCTAAGTGGTTCAAGGTGCCAGACATCTCGGTTATCCCATTTAGAAGCTTTCTGTGTGTGTATGTAATCTTATACAGTGTTTTTTCATCGTCATGTGTTTATATACATCTTAGGTAATGAATGCATTATTATGTTTCTGGTGATCTCCTTCATATCTCGTGATCTGCAATCTCTGATCTACAAAAATGTGCCAAACTGACATCTAATGCACACAACTCTGACTTGACAGGGATGAGACCTGACTTGTCCGTCGTCCATATCCCCTGACTTGAAAAACTTTTAAAATTTGATGCACTTAAGTCGGATGCATAATCGGTTGCCCATATGGTACTAATTTACATATATGTTGTTGCAGGTTCACTGTTGGTCACGAGATTGCAGCTTTTCTTGCTTCAAGCGAAATACTGTCAAAGTCTTGGGAAGAGTCACATTTTGTAAGCAATTCAGAGACTTTTAGCCTGAAGGAGCATGAGGGTGTTGCATATGTTACTTTCCCTTCATTTCATAAGATAGAAAATTTCATCGTCAAAGAGAGCAAATATGGAGAGGGCAATTTACAAACCAACAACAAGGTATTCTCGGATTGCCTTGGGGGTAATGAAGATAAACCAGCCCTCATCCATCAGGGAGCTTTTAAGTTGTTCTTGGATATTCTTGAGAAAACAGATTTCAAAGAGAAGGTAAATTGATTTATTGTCACAGCCCACCACTGGAACTAGCCTAGATCCACTTGAACTAGCCTAGATCCAAATCCTAGGCTCTATCAAGCGCGGCTGAGAGATCAAATCTTCCGAGGTGCAAACCTTTTTCAGGTATTGCACGCAAGGAGCTATTCGAAGAGAGGTTTGCACCTGGGGAGATTTGATCCCTCTAGATGCCTGATAGAGCCTAGGATTTGGATCTAGGTTGATCTAAATACAACTGTCTAGACAAAGTGATCTTAGTTTCACAAAAATAGAATTTAATTGTTCGTTTATTAACGATCGATCAAGTTATTGAAATTCAAAGAGAACAGTAAAATTGTGTTGATGTATTTCCTGTTCTATGATCAATCAGATGCAGATTTATACGGACTCCAGACAAAGGAAACTCAAACCCATTATATTTGTGGGTCATTCCTTAGGAGGGGCAGTTGCTATCTTGGCCACACTATGGGTACTCGAAAAGAGAGTCAGGCAAAGCTCGCCCTTTTGTATCACATTCGGTTGCCCTTTGGTGGGAGATGAAAGAATTGTTGAAGCAGTTGGTCGTGAGAACTGGGGAGGCAATTTTTTGAATGTGGTTTCCCAGCATGATATTGTTCCTCGGATGTTTCTTGCACCGCTTGAATCTTTTGCTCAGCCTTTGAATGCTATTTTGCCGTACTGGCAAGGCAAAGTCCCTTATGCGTCTATTCAAGATGCCTGTAGGGCTCTTCTAAAGAATGTCCTGCAGTATACTTATACAATGGCAAACTATGAGCATGATTCTTCAAGGGGTTCAGATGGGGTTATAAATATAAAGAGAAGTCCATACAAACCTTTTGGCACGTACATGTTTTGCTCAACCCATGGGGCAGCTTGTTTTGAAAATTCTGATGTCGTTTTGAAGATGCTTCATTGGACAATGCAGAGTCAGGAAATACTTTCCGATAATATTGTACAGTACTGTTTTTCAGAGCATATAGGCTATGCTTCTGTTTTGAAACATGTCAAAGAAAAATCCATATGTGGGATGAAATTTACAGATCCTGATTCAAAATCCTCTTATGAGATGGGGATCTCATTGCAGTTAGAAGCTATTGGTGTTGGAGCGCAGGTAATACTCAATTCCTTTCTAAGATGGCATTTGAAATAACAAAAATAAAATCACTTCTTACAGTAAATATCAAGGTTATGATTGCTGTTTAAATATGATAAGATAAATGATAAACTGTCTTTCTTTTCATTTGATTTTAATAAGGTCACACAAGCACACATACACAGAGGGGTATCTACTCCATCATGGCCGTAGAGCACCTCCTTCTGGAGATGAAGCAACATTGCAATCTAATGAATCACCAGGCTTTACTGTGATTGCTCTGTTTTCTAGTTTAGCTTTTTTAATCTTTCTGCATGCTAGTTTATTATTGCTCTGTTTGCTAGTTTAGCATTTTTAATCTTTCTGCATGCTAGTTTATTATTGTATAAGATTTGATATAAGCTTCTACTGGAGCATTCTATTTATCTGCACTTTTGAATTTGAATTTGAGGCACACTAATTGATTCTCTGAGTGTTATTGAATTGGCGATGATAACTTTGTTCAGAATGTTCATGCACGGCTTGCTCTGCAAAATGCTGGAGAAACCGAGAACAAGTATAACGAAAATGTGGGCAAGCTAGCTGTTATATTAAGCCTAAAACAGAGTACCATGGCAGAGCTTGAATGGTATAAGGAGGGTTGCGAGAAGGACGGTGGCATCGGATATTATGATACCTTTAAGGGCCAAAATGAGAGGAAAGATATCAATGCTGATACACGTAGGGTAAAGCTCTCAGAGTTTTGGGATAAGATTATTGAAATGTGGGAGGGTCATGAGTTGCCCCGTGATTTTGAATCCCAAAATAAGTGGATAAATGCTGGCACTGCATATAGAAGACTTGTGGAGCCTTTGGATATTGCATATTATTATCGTACTAACGTCAATGGCAATGGCAATGGCAACTATCTTTCAGATGGAAGACCCAACCGTCATAAAGTTCTTCAAAAGTGGATGGAATCGAAAGAAAAAACTCGCAGTTCAAGAGGTCCAAGATCCCGCACAAAGCATGCATCCCTTACTACAGACTCATGCTTTTGGGCACATGTAGAAGAGGCTTGGAAAGCTTTGGAAAATCTGAAACAAGGCCAACACCAAAGTCTACAAAATCTTGAACAATTTGAACAGTATGTGACAGCCAGCGAAAAGGATCTCAGCATATCTTCAGATGTTTTCTTTCAAGGAAGCAAGTTCATGATGTGGTGGGAAGAGTGGAGAGAATATAATAAAAAACTGTCCCCTGAATGGAGCTCTCCTTTATATGAGATAATGGAAAAGTTGAAAAGTTGAAAAGACTGAATTTGTAGGCTATTAAAGTGGCGCTCTGATACGTATGAGAGATCATGGAAAAGTTGGAAAGGTTAGGTTATTGAACTGAAAAAACTGTTTTTACTAGTAGGTAATTTGGTTTGTCTCCTATTTGAGATAGGAAGAGGGTAGTTTTCTAATTTGATAGGTGGTTTTGTTTTTTTAAATGTAATCAGATTTGAAATTTGATGGGTAAATATTTGTCATTTGTCATTTTATATATCAAAAAGAGTGTCGCTTCATAAAATTAAGCACTGTTAAGAAAGTGTAAATTATAATTTCACGATTAAGAAAGTGTAAATTATAATTTCACGTGTCATTTTCATTTTGAAGTGTATTTTTATTTTTACACATCATTAATATCTATATCCCAAACCCTATATATATATATATATATATATATATTTCCAATATAGTGATTTGTCATGGTTTCTTTGTCTCCTCTTATTAAGTAAACTTGACTTGGTCATGTTTTTCTTGGCCTATGATAATGGTTTATTGTATTGTTTGTGAAAACATGATCTAAAGGTTTTTAGGATAAGCCTTCTTTATCATTATGTGTGTGTCTGGTTTAATCATTATGTGTATCATGATTTTTCATTTATTATATTTTTATAAACTTTTTATTTTTGCATTATATAAGGCAAGATATGAGAATTCAATGTTTTAGGTAGTGTTTATAAATGTTATTTAAAAAAAAATCAATTTTGTTATTAATGGTTAAAATTAAAATTTAAATGTCAACGTTGGACGTAATTATTTTTTAGATGCATTTTTTGTATTTATGAAGTAGAGGACTTTTTTTAAATATGTTGTTTGTTTTGTTTTAGAAATATGTAATTTTGTTTTATTTGTTTAAATCAAGATTATAATATCTTTTGTTTTTGAAATTTGTGGTATATATTTATTTATTTTTGGTTTAAATTAGCACAAGGATTATAGTGAAGAATTTATGAAGACTTGGATTTTAAAGTTTCTACACCTAGTGTTCTTAGTGTTTATAAATGCCATTGATATGGATTGTTTAGTGAAAACAAATTTTGTCCAATGAATGTGCATATAATTATAATAAAAGATTTATATGGTTATTTTTTTATTTTATAGTGAGAGTTAATAAAGTTGAGTAATGGGTTGTCTAGTGAAAACAAATTTTGTCCAACCAATGTGCATATGATTACAATAGAAGATTCATATGGTTATTTTCTTATGTTGAGAGTTAATAAAGTTGAGTAGTGTTGGTAAACAAAACAATGAAGCCTACATGCCATTTTTTATTGACTTTTTACAAATTCATTTTTAATTTATGGGTGTGAGAGTAGATGATCTTTTTTTAATTTATATGTTTTTATAATAAACTAAGTGAGAGTAGACATTCTTATTTGATACTTGGAAATTGAGAAAATTTAGGTGGGCATTTCATTTGCAAGTACATGTACATATATTTGTAAAATATTATGCTAAAAAATTGCTTTACTTCAAATATAATTGTCACAAAATCCCTTGTCAATTGTCCTACTCGTTCTCATATTTATTTTTGAAAATGAAGGTGGTGGTTTCCTCATTCATACATAATGGAAAGGGTCTTCAGCTCCTTCCTACAAGGGACACAATAAGGTTGTTTAGTTGAAACTGTTGATGTATTTGTAACTTTGGAATGTATTCACCTATGTATCTTATGTCTTATACCCCAATGTTTATTCCGGGATGTGTCTGTAATGTAATTGAGTTATGTCATGCCCCGATGTTCTGATCGGGAGGATCTATAATGTAAACAAGTCATGTCAAGTCATTATGGGTAACCCTCCTATTGTTCAAGGGTTAAAGTCCCCGCAGTTTCGGGGCATTAGGGTGATTAGACTCACCTAGTGAAGCCTGCCCTAGTTGGGTTTAGTCAAGTTGGGAATTAGTATAAATAGAGAGTGAGCCTCTCTATTTATCACACACTCAGTTGTAGCGCATAGCTGAGGAAGAAGAAGAAACTGGGGCTAGGAAGAAAGAGGTTGCTACTGTCGAGAGATCATCTTACTGTTTTGGGGTTTTACTTTTGGTGTTGATTCTATCTCTGAGGAAGTTGCGGAGTTTTCTCCATTTATGGTTTCCCCGAGGAAAAACACTGTGTTCATTGTTTCTTGTGTTTGATTGTTGTGCTTGTTATTATCTCAGTTAAAGATCCTAATAATGCTAGCTTAATGTTAAAAATCTAACATGGTATTAGAGTTAACCTGAGAAGAAGACACTGTGCAACTACAGGAACTAGGGCTTCCTACTTTGTGGATCTTCCTCCACAGATTTTCAGCAAAAGAAGGTTGGATTAACTCTCCTCCTTAGGGCGCATCTTTCTGTCGAAGCAGAATCCATTTTGAGGTTTTTCAGTTTTAGACCCGACACTACTGCCAGAAATTAGGGCTTTCCATAGAAGTGGAATTTTTCAATGAGCCCAGGCCTGGATTGATATCCTCCCCAAAATCGAAGTTAGGGATCAATATAAAAGCATTTGGTTGGATAGATCTCTGGAAAATCAAAACCCTAATCTGCTCCTGAACCAGCACTACAGAATTTCGGCTTCAAATCCAGATCTGACATCTTGAACTGGTAAGATCTAAATCTTTTGTATTTCCATTTGAGTTTCTCAGTTAGGATGTCTCATCATACCAAGCTTGATGAAAAGCTTGAGGGAGCTGATAACTTCCGAGCCTGGAAGTATAGGATCTCCCTGGTCCTAGAAGAAAATGAGTTGGACTCCTACATCTATGAGGAGATTCTAGTTCCAGAGGGAGATGAGGCTAAGGCCTTACATAAGAAGAAATTGGTTATGGCAAAGAGGATTATTGTTGATTCAATCAAGGATCACCTCATACCACATGTGTCCTCCTTAAAGACACCTAAAGCTATGTTTGATGCCCTAACCAAATTATTTGAAGGGAAGAACATAAACCAGAAGATGACTCTGAGAAACCAACCGAAGAATGTAAAGATCCAGAATGCAGAAACTATCCAGTCTTACTTTACAAGGGTCTCTCAGATCAAGGAACAACTGGAAGCAGTAGATGAAGAAGTAGAAAATGCAGAGATTGTAATGACCACCTTGAATGGTCTCCCTAGATCACGGGACTCCTTTATTCAAGGGATCTGTGCTAGAAAGAAGTTAGTCAAGTTCAGCACACTATGGGAAGAATGCTCTCAAGAAGAAGCTCGGATAGCAGTTCGAGAAGAAAAGATGAGAAGTGAAGATCAAGCTCTCACAGTACAATCCAAGAAAACCAGATCTAGCCACCACAGAAGTAAGTACTCTCATCAAAGGAATAACTCTAGAAAGCCTAGAGATTTGTCTAAGTACATTTGCTATACATGTGATGAAAGAGGACATTTTGCTAGAGACTGTCCTAAAAATAAAAGTAGCTCTCACAAGAAGAAGGGAAACAAGAGAAGACATCATGCTCATGTTGTAGAGGATGATGAACCTTCCACAAAGAGAGACATACAAGTTAGCGATGATTCTTCAAGTGATGAAGAATATGTTCTAATTTCTGCTCTCACGGGAACTATCACACACGACATCAATGATTGGCTTATAGATAGTGGTGCTTCCAAGCACATGACAAGATTTAAGGAATCCTTTGTGAAACTATCTGAACATGAATCACCTCACAAGGTGAAACTCGGAGATGACTACCAATATCCAATGAAAGGTAGTGGTGAATCCTCATACAAGCTAGACTCTGGAAAGTCTATGACAATGAAGGAAGTATTGTTTGTACAAGGACTAAAGAAGAATCTTCTCTCCATATCTGCATTAGATGCAAAAGGAATGAGGGTTGCATTTATAGATGGTCAAGTCATCATGTGGCCAAAAGGAAAGACCATTAATGATGCAGTAGTGATTGGGTAACAAGAAGAAGGCTTATACAAATTGAAGGGACATCTAGAACAAGCTTTGGTTCATGACTCAGTAGAACCAAATGAGCTTTGGCATAGAAGGCTTGCACATGTGCATTACAGAGCACTACCACTTGCAAGCAAAGCTGTTGAAGGTCTCCTAGAAATGCAGACACAACATGAAGGCATATGCAAAGGATGTGCGAAAGGGAAGAACATAAAGAAGACATTTCCAAGCAGCGAAAACAAGGCAAAAGGAATTTTGGAAATCATCCACTCTGATGTATGTGGTCCAATGTCATCCAGTTCACTAAGCGGGTATGCATACTATGTTTCTTTTATTGATGATTTTCCTAGAAAAGCATGGATATACTTTACGAAGAAAAAAGATGACTCGTATTCAGTAAGTTCAAGGAATTAAAAGCCTTGATCGAAAACCACACTGAAAAGAAGATCAATACCTTTCGATCAGATAATGGCGGAGAATTCACTTCGAATGAATTCAAAGAGCTATGTAAAGACTCAGGGATTAAGAGGCAGTTGTCCACTCCTTATAATCCAAAATAGAATGGGATTGTAGAAAGGAAGAATAGAACTATCATGGAAGCTGCAAGAGCAATGCTTCATGATCAAGATCTTCCTATGCATCTTTGGGTAGAAGCTGCCAGAACAACGATGTATGTATAGAACCGTACTCCACATGGAGTACTCGAGAACAAGACTCCTGAAGAAATCTTCTCCGGCAAGAAACCAGAAGTCATCCATCTCAGAATATTCGGTTGTCCAGTGTACATTCACATTCCAAAAGAGAAGAGGACAAAATCAGATCCTTCAGGAAAAAATGGTATATTTGTGGGATACTCTGAAAGCTCGAAGGATTACAGAATATACTTCCCAGGATTGAAGAAGATTCACATTAGCAGAGATGTAACATTTGACGAAGATTCATCCTACATCAAATCTAGGAAGAAACCAGCTGAAGAACCTGAAGAAACAAGAGAACCCAGAATTCATGACACAATCATGAATGAAGAAATTCAAGAAGAAGATCGAGAATTAGAAGAACCTCAAGAACCTGTAGATCCACCTCTGGAGAAGAATCCTCATAAGAGAAAACCTGCATGGGTACGTGAAATTATCCAAGGTGTAGAAAGATATGGAGCTTCAGAAGAAACACCCAGAGGAAGAAAGAGAACTAGATCTTGCTCTAGTTACGTAGCCTTACTATGTGACATTATTGATAAAGAACCTTCCAACTATGAAGAAGCGGCAGAACGAAAAGAATGGAAGGATGCTATGATCGAAGAGTATCAATCAATCATGAAGAATGATGTTTGGGATGTTGTCCCAAGACCAGAAGGGAAATCCGTTGTAACTTCCAAATGGATCTACAATATCAAGCATGTTGCAGATGGCAGCATCGAGAAATATAAAGCAAGATTCGTGGCTCGTGGTTTCTCCTAGAAAGAAGGAATAGATTATGAAGAAACCTTTGCGCCTGTAGCCAGATACACTTCCATCAGATTAGTACTTGCTCTGGCTACAGTGATGAAATATAAGATACACCAGATGGATGTCAAGACTGCTTTCTTGAATGGTGTAGTAGAAGAGGAAGTGTATGTGGAACAACCACTCGGTTTTGAGACACATGGTAGAGAGTCTCATGTATGTAGATTGAAGAAAGACCTGTATGGTTTGAAATAGGCACCCAGGACTTGGTACGGTAGAATTGATGGTTTCCTATCCAGTTTGGGCTTTACCAAGAGTAAAGCAGATTCCAACCTTTACTACAAGGTTGAAGATGGAAATCCAGTGATACTCCTACTGTATGTGGATGATCTGTTTGTAACAGGTATGGATGGGTTGATTGCTGATACAAAGAGGAAACTTGCTGTCGAGTTCGAGATGAAGGACTTCGGTACGATGCACTATTTCTTAGGCATGGAGGTGTGGCAAATGTAGATGGAATCTTCCTTGGACAAGGGAAGTATGCAATAGAGATTCTGAAGAGATTCGAGATGATGGACTGCAAGGCCATAACCACACCTATGGCATCGAACCTGAAGCTATTGAGTGATGCTTCATCAGAAGTGGTTGATGCTACAATGTATCGTCAGATGATTGGGTCCTTGATGTACTTGACGAACATGAGACCAGATATTTGATTTGCTGTGAACACCTTGAGCCAGTTCTTGATAGATCCGAGACATGTTCACTTGATTGCTGCAAAGCATATTCTGAGGTACCTGAAGGGTACAGTTGACTATGGGATCAAGTACAAGACAAATCAGAAGATTAACCTGGAGGGTTATGTGGATTTGCATTGGGCAGGAAGTGCCATTGATAGAAATAACACTTCGAGGTGCTACTTTAGTATGATATCAAATATCACTATATCAGGGATATGGTGCAGAGAGGAGCAGTGAAGCTCCAGTATGTTGCAACAGAAGAACAGACAGCTGATGTGTTGACGAAGCCATTGGCCAGAGTGAAGTTTGAGTACTTCATGGAGAAGCTTGGTGTTCTCCAAGATCAAGGTTCCCTCCAAAGGGAAGTGATGAGATTGAGATCCATTCTGACATGGTGAGAGGATTAGGTTCCTTCCATGGTCATATGTAAGGGCTGAGCCATTCTGTCATGGTGAGAGGATTTGGTTCCTTCCATGTCAGATATGAGTGCTAAGCCATTCTGATGTGACTGTAGGATTGGTCCCTACATGATCAGATGTAAGGGCTTGTTGCAGCTGCAACCTTTTCCTAAATGTTTTGAAAAATTTTGGACCGTCCTTTTAATTTTATTTAGCTTAGGTTTGTTTGATTTCTTTAAAGCTGTCTTGGAAGTCTAGTTTTTTCCACTTAAAATTGATCTTTGAGAGGTTGGAGGATTAGTTGATTGTTTGTTTCCACTGTTTTGGAGGTTAAATGAACTAGTATTACCGTTGCCTAGCCGAAGAGTCTTTCGAGCACTTAACGTTTTTTGATTTTTTGATGATAATTTGTTTTATCGCTGTCGGAGGTCAATTGACGAAGGAGTCGGGGCATTAGTCCTCTACGCCGTCGATGTTTTGGAAGGGAAATGACGAACATCCCGATGTACAGTTCTGTTTCTTGCCGATACGTGGCCTTTATCTCCTTTGGTTTTATTGTTTAAACCCTTTTTGACTATAAATGACTTGTTTTTTTCTATCACTATCGGAACGAGTTTCAGGATTGGATCGAAAGGTTTGTCCTTTGTATCGCTAACACTGCGAAATGTATTGTGGTTTGAAGTTCCGATGCATTAGTGGTTAGTCTTTCCAATCGCCGATGCATAACAATCACCGAAACTACGGTAGCGTTTAGTGCTCGGAATTACCGACACTGCGGCAGTGCTCAGGCTTGCATCACCGACACTGCGGAAACATTGAGGTTTGAGTCACCAACCCATAGCGTTTAGAGTTTTTGACTGCCGACGGGTTTTATGTTATCCTGGGACCTGCAGTTGCTTTATTGCCCGCTATTGCGGCTGCCTTTTGAACTATTCACCCGACGTTTAGAGCTTTCGACCATCGATAGGGTTTTCCCGCCATTTCTTTTACCGAGCGTTATATATAGAGGTGGAGCATTTTTTATTATTATCCTTGTTAAAAATCGTGTCTGCTCTAGTCCTTGTCGATTGAGTTGTTTAGCGTGCCCAACTTTCCAGATTTCACTTGTTGGCATGCTATCGTGGAGGTTTTTTGGTCATCACGTCGACTGCACAGTGTTTTTCCTGGTAGGCAAACCATGGTTTCCTCTTTTTTTTATTTTTATTGGTCGTTTTGAGAACCATGGTTTTCCCTAGTTAAGTTTTCCTGTAGTGGTGTCGTTATCCGTTTAAAAAGAATATTTATCCTCGTGGTATGCTTATTGTTGTAAGGCAGAATAGTTAGTTTGACAATTTTCTTTGGCGGTGGGGGTTTTTTGAGCCTACATTTTTGAGCCGTTATGATTGTTTTATTCTAGTCCGAAAGATTAAGGTGTTGGTGCAGACAAGCATTACGCTGTCTGCACCACCCATTCTTTGGTTATTCATGGCCGTCTGGGGAGTGTTTTAAACTATTTGCAAGCATTTACCCTATTTTATGGGACAGTGGGGGGGTTTTCAATGTTTTGGTCAAGTTAAGATGTTCCACATTGAAGAACATAGTATAGGGTCTCATGTTTGACGATTAGCCGTAATGATAGTGTGGTTCATGCTTTTATCGGAGGAGTTAAATTAGTTCGAATGCAACCTGGATTAAATGAGGAGTTTTTCTATCAGGGTTGTGTTCTTAGTTACAGACGGTGGACTTAGAGGATTTTAAGACACAACTTGTGGGAGTTTCTTTTGCCTTGTCATATTTCTTTTCATGCATTAATCCTCTGTATAGTTTATTTTTGAGAATGCATATGGAAGAGGTAAATAGTTTGATACAGTTTTTTTTCATTACTAAAACACTTGCTAAAAGTTTAAATGGTCTAATAACATATTGTGTTTATGACAGGGTGACTGTTGCAAAGAAAATATGTCCAAAAGACAAAAGAAGAAGGATCCTGCTGCTGAAGGAGAACCAAATATTGAAATCATCACCAAGTTTGAATACATATATGAAGATACCAAAGCTACCACCGGGGTCGAGCCAGATTATAAATGGGGTGAGATATACAGGATGATTGCAAATCAAAATGTGCCTGATGTAGGATTCAAAAAGATGACTATATATGCAAACATTGAGAAATCGGCTCTTATGAAAGTAGCCATAAGACCGGAGTTGTTCCCGTGCTCTGAGGTGATCGGTTGGATTCTTCCTAGGGAAGATGTAACTATGATGATCCTTGAAAATACTGCTAGACAGGGATACGCTGCATACAGCTCTGCTTATGTCTCAATGGCATATCATCTACCTCCTGCTCAGATTTACCTAACAGAAAGCTGGTTGAAAGAGATAGCTATGGACCTGGTAGAAATAGTGAAAAGAATGATGATACCAGGGAAGAACTTTTGAACCAGGCCATCAGGAGAATATGAGACATCCACCCTCCGGACTCCTTATAGATTTATTGCACTAATGCTGAATAGGTTCTTTGGGAGAGCTCACGGAAAAAGCTTCAAATTGGGATGGATACCAATTATTTTCTATGTGGCCACTCAAGGAACCATATTCAATTGGGAAAACATAGTGTCCAATAGCCTCTCAACATGCATATCTTCAACTTTGGGAGGAGTGTCACAGAAGAAGTCAGAGTTCTACATGAGCTCTATCCTAGTTGACTGTATACTATGGACCCAGTCTTTTCCAGCCTTGAGGTGTAATTAGGATAGGGACAGGACCTCAGTTTACACTGCGTATACCAACTTCCGGGACAAGGATGAGGAAATGTTCAAGAGTGCAAAGAATATGACTGCCTTCAAGAAGAGATTTAAATAGAAAATCACTACTATGGGTGGAAAAGGAAAAATTGCATAGAAGACTAAGACAACTGAAGAAGAAGAGGCCAAAAAGAGGGAAGAAGATACTAGAAGGCTAGCACAAGAGGCAGAGAGTTGGCTGAAGAACGAAGAAGAAAGAAGAAAGAGAGCTGTAGAGGAATCAACAAAGAAGGAAGAGGAGGAGAAAAAGAAGAATGAAGAAGTAGAGACAAAGAAAAGACAAGAAGAAAGTGAAGGCCTGAGATTAACAGGATCTCAAAAGGACCAACAGAATACTGAATATATGGATACATAGGGGGCACGTGATCATACAGATCAAGGGCTTAGACAGGATAATCTTGATCCCCAGGAACCTGCTGCAACTTCTGGCAGCACTAAAGGGCAAGCTGTGTTTTCTGGAATGAATTTGATCCCTTTCATGCAGAAAGAAGGGGAGGAGGTCCCTGATTTCAACACCATTTTCTATGAAAAGGAGAAGAAAAGGATTGTTAAAAGAACCGAGAAAAGGGTTGAAATAGGAGGACACTCGAGAAAGATGATAACTAACAAGACTTTGGTGTATGGGACAGATGCAGATCCAAGATTGACAGAAAGAGCTGGGGTGGCATTAACCCAAGCTACTGAAGATAATGTATATAGACTAATGACAGATCTTGAGCAGTCAAGAAAGAACACAGCTCAATTAAAAGAAACACTGAAGAAAGAGAGGGATGAAGGCCATAAGTTGAAGAGGAAATATGAGGACATGCAGAATGAAGTGAGGACTTCAAAGACAAAACTCTAGACTCTGTAGGCAAATAAGGTGGCTGTAGAAGTCTCTGTAGAGAAAACGGGAAAGGATGCTTAGAACAACTTAGCAGAATTACAGAGACTACAACTAGAGCATCAAGTGTTGAAGACTGAGAAAGATGACCTCCAGTTGTCCTATGAAACTCTGAGTGCAGAAAAGGACCAGCTACAAAGCAAAATTGCTGAGTTAGAAGTGGAGAAGGCCACCACAGAAGAAAGAGAAAAACAATATCAAATACAGGTGGTAGCCTTGGAAGAACAAAATGCTTCATTGACAGCATCACTAAAGGATGCTATAGAACAGAAGACAGACTTCCAGCCTTTAAAAGAACATGTTCTCACTCAGAGAAGGAAAATCCACCATTTGCAAATGTGTGTTGAGGAAGAAAGATGTAATATTTTACAAATAAATAGCAGATTGGAAGAGATTTTGGATACTACGTCTTATTTTTTGGACAGATCTCAAGAGATTCTGGAGATTCTAACAGGAAGAATAGAGTGGATAGAAACAAATGAGGAACCTCCTGTGGAGCTACCAGTTAAAGATGGGCAGAGTTTAAAGCATGATTATGATTTATTGGAGTTTGTAATCAATATTGCAGAAGAATTCAAGAAAACTGAAAAGAAAAGAAAGGGATTATGTGCTGAATACTATAGAAGAGTGCTGGTCACATACAATAGATGCCAGGTTTCTGTAGAAAAAAACATTGGATGCGATACCAGAACATGAGCTGTTCATAGAACATCTACAGAACAGGTATCAGGAAGATGAGCAGGAGATCCAACAAGTCAAGGATCTAGATGAACAGATTCTGAAGAATGCAGTGGCTCATGCAGCAGTAAGTATCCACTTACTAGAAGAACAACTGTTCCTGAGTCCGTCGAGAATAGGAGTAGTTAAGAATCAGGATGCTAAGTATGAGATAAATATCCGTTTTCTTGAATCCTCCGATTTTGAAGGCATAGCAGCAAAGGCCCAGGCATGGAAAAAGTTCATAAATGACCAAGCGGGCCCCTCTTCATAAAGTGTTCTATAAAATTTTGATTTAAAATGTAATATATTGTATAAATTATGAGTACTTACTACACGACAAAATTTTGGGATTGAGAGGTTGGGGAAGCCCAAAAGTCATGGAGGGGCAGCCCAAAGGTTTTGCGTTTTTTTTGTATAAATATAGGAGAGTTTAGATAGAAGAGGGACTTCTTTCCCAAGCAATTTTTGAGAGTATATTGTAAGAAGAACTACTTCCTTTCGCAATAAAGAATTACAAGTTTTTGCTTGAGAAAGTTTGGTGGAATGTTTCAAATGATTTTCTATGGATCAGTTGAATGTGAACTATTTCATTTTCAGCTTATGCCCATTAACTGTGAGATCATTCTAACTCATTACATTTCTATTTATGTTATGAATGTCTTATAGTTTATTTTGTGAATTTTCCACTGTGAGTAATGAAGGTTGTCATAAACAATAAGCTATCTTGTTGTTCATATTTCTATTAATGTTCATCTGTTCTGAAATAAGTAACAACTATCTGTAATTTTTCTTAATACATGCACAGAAATACATTACTCATTGATAGCTGATAATTTTTTCTCCCTGGGGATAGGTTAGTTAGTTGTAGTTATTTTCTAGTTGTTTGTGATTTAGATGCGAGAGAGGTAAGACGAGAGGTAATAACCTGTGCATCACATTGTGACACTCCTCGTTATCTCTATCAATTTGCATTTTTAGATAGGCACTTGCACATGATAACTTAAACACAAAAACTAAAAATATACATGGTGGATCGGGCCGTAACTAGTAAAACATTTTCATTTGTTACTTGACCTATGGTAGTCGGACCGTAAACCGGACGGATTCCCCATACCAAACAATAATGAGCTAGTTGAGAATGTTTATTGGGGAGAATCCCTAATTGTTGTTACCTGCGTTTTTCCAGGCCTCAACAGTTTTTTGGCGCTAGAAGGAGGGACACCAGTGCATGGCTGGCCGAGGAATCTCACTTCCTCGAAATCACTCCACCGGTGACAGTTCTGAAAATAGTTTGTTTCACAAATCCACTCCTGAAGACAAAGAGAAATGGTATCTGTATCCTGTAGATAATGAAGTGGTTGATGATTTAAGAAGAATCACTAGGGCATATGCGAAAAATATTGGAGGATTACTTATCATTTCTATCTTACCTAGAAGAGAGTATTAGAAGAAATATCTCCCTCAATTAGAAGACTCATTGTTGGTAGAAGATATTGAAGAACTGGTAGAAGCAGCCTTACAAGAAGTTAACCAACCTTTGAATCAAATGGACTTAGATTCACCTTACTGTTCACCTGTCCAGACCCCTGTTCAATCACAACCTAATTCTCCACTCAGAATCATGGCTCATGTCAATGCAAACCAACCACCTCCACCACCTGCTTAGAGAGCTAGGTCACCTTTAAATTTGACACCTCCCTTGCATGATTTGCCTCAAGCTTTTGACAAGATGTTACCCAAGTTTGATCCAGGTGAAGGAATTTTGGTAGATGATCATTTGCAGAGTTTTTACTTGGCTATAGAAGGATTACGACCTAGGGAGGATGAAAATGTAGTGTGTAGATTGTTTCCCCACACTCTGAAAGGAAAAGCAGCCTCATGGTATTTTGCACTTCCTGCAAATTCAATCATGGATTGGAACACATTTGAGAGAATGTTTAGAAGTAAATATGCAGTTCAGAAAACTCATGCAGCCTTAATGAAGGGGTTATGTGCTCTAAAGAAAGAAAGAAAAGAAAAAATACGTGATTTTACTCAAAGATTTGCTACTTACCTAAACTCTTTTACTGTCGTAAATAAGCCATCTGAAAATGCTCTGATAGAATACTATACCTCAGGGCTTGGGCCTGATCTAGCCATGTTTGCCAAGAGATCAGTGAGACCTACATTAGCAGAAACTTATGAAGAAGCTGAGAAGGTGGAGGCTAAGATGGAAAGCATAGAAAATTATCCTGTGTAGTCGAAAGAAAAGACTTTTGGAAGCAAGAAACCTTTATTACTGACTAAGCCTAAAGATGAGCGGTCACAGGATTTTGAAGGGATGTTGAAGATGATGCAAAAGTTATCCAACAGAGTGATAGATTTAGAGAAGGAAAAAGAAGCTCAGAAATCATATAAGCCTTATTATAAGAAAAGGAAAGACAACAGTCAACCTAAGTCCCCTCCACATAGTCCTGCAACAATGAATTTAACTGATGTAGGCATGGATAATTTTTATACTTTTCATCAACAGCCTCATTCTGAGAAGAATTGCCCCCAATGGATAATTTCTATGACACTGTTAATGATTCCAAACTGAAAGAAACTGGTAAAGAGGAAGAAAAAGACAATCAATCTACAGAGAAACAAGAGGAGGATACTCTGGTTTTATGGGACTGTGTCTCAATGTTTGATACAGAAGAAGAAGATTCTTTGAAACAAGAGGAAACATCAAAAACCAATGTGACAACAAGAAGTCAGAGTTTGTTAAAATAAGACAAGTCAATACTTCCTAAGATCAAGAAACTTCAAGAAAATATGAAGAAGATCCAAAAGAAGACTACAATTGTTAAAATACCTAAATTTACCATTTCAAGTCAAAATCCAAAGAAAATTAACTTACCCGTTAAGCCTATTGAAGACAAGGTTGATAATGTCAAGAAAAATATCAAAGAACCTAAGATGGGGTATGACCTTGTGGAAGACATTAAAAAGGCTAAGGAAAATATCTCATTGTTTGAAATGTGTAATGTACCTTAGCAGAAAGAGAAACTATTAAAAGCACTTGAGGTACCAGAAGAAGAGCTTCCCACTGAAAACCAAACTGAAGAATAATTTGGTGAAGCAAGTGTGGGAGGTAAATCTAAGTATAAAACCCCAAAATTTCTCCTAACTTTCGAGATTTTCAACTATAATGTGCACAACTGTTTAGTAGACTCAGGAGCATCAGTCAATGTTATGCCACTTTTAGTTTGCAAGAAAATCAATGGACAACCTAAACCATCTACTTGGCAGGTTCTTCAGTTAGACAGGACAACTATGAAAGTAATCGAGGAAATGGAAGATGTTCTGATTCGCTTATCTGCAGATGAGAGGGTATGTCAGTACATCGACATTGTAGTAGCAGACATACCTGATGCTTATGGACTTGTTTTGAGTCTAGATTGGTCAGAAAGGCTAGATGGATACTTCACATCAGATTGGTCACATTTATGGTTGCCTCATAAGGGAAGTCCCAATTAGATAAAAGTAGTAAGAGAGCCTCAAATGAAATACAATGTTACTCAGTTAGAGGGAAAGAATGAGCCAGTAAACTCTGCATTGGGAAATTTATTCATTGAATTGGAACCAGGAAATTACCAAGCTAAAGAAGCCAACAGTATACCTAACACTCAACCCAATATCCTTCGATTTTCACAGGCTGATGAGATTGACTGTAAAATAGTAGATTTAGTTTTAGATGTAGTTGTTAATTCAAGTTTAGTAGAAGTAGATAGTTTTTGGGCCCTTTATTTTGATGGATCTAAAACATTGGAAGGATTAGGAGCTGGCTGTGTCCTGATTGATCCAAGAAAAAATAAACATTTTCTTTCTTGTAGATTAGAGTTCGAATGTACAAACAATACAGCTGAGTATGAAGCACTAGTTTAGGGACTTAAAAAGGCAATAGAACTAAAAGTGAAAAATCTGAAATTATATGGAGACTCTGAAATTGTTGTTAAGCAAAGTTGAAATAAGATACACTGTATTTCACCACATTTAAAAGCCTATCGAAATGAAGTTTGGGATTTTCTTATAAATTTTCATGCATTCAATATTGTGTCCATTCCTAGATTAAAGAATGCAGCAGCTGATTTACTTGCTACCTCAGCTGCAAGGCTAGTACCTTCTAATAATAGATGCTCTATTAAATTACTTTTTAGGCCTTCTGTTTCGGATATGATCACCAATCTATGGGTTTTTGACGATGATTAACAAATTTTGGAATGCTTGATGAATGATGAGACTTTTAAAGGAGCAATAATAGATGATGAAGAACATCAAGCAGAATTAAAATTTGGGAATTTTATTCCTAAGGGAGTCAGGACCTTGGAACGAATGTTTGAATTAAAAGAACAAGTTCAGAAAGCCAACGAATGTCAAGACTCATAGCTCATACTTGCAATTTGAGCTAATAAATTTGGGGACTGAAGCTGAACCTAGATATGTAAATTTGGGAAAGTGTTGTTCTCCAGGTGGAGTAAGTTCATTAGTCTGTTCAAACAGTACAAAGATGTGTTTTCCTGGACATTTGAAGAGCTTAAAACGTATGACACAAATATCATATGACATGTCATCCCAATTAAAGCTGGAGTCAAGCCTTACCAACAGCCTTTGAGGAAGATGCATCCAAGGCTGGAAGCTTTAATTTAGAGTGAAGTGAAAAAATTGTTGGATGCTAAAATTATATTCAAAGTCAGACATTCGGAATGGGTTTCGAATTTGGTGCCAGTAAGGAAAAAGTCAGGAGAAATCAGGCTCTGTGTAGATTTCAGAAACCTCAATCGTGCGTTAGATAAAGATAACTATCCAGTCCCACCCATGGAGCAAATATTGCAGATGGTTTCAGGTTCTGAATTGTTTTCATTATTAGATGGATTCTCTGGCTATAATTAAGTATTAGTAGCTGAAGAGGATAGGCTTAAAACCACATTTAGAACCAAGTGGGGAACTTTTGCTTACAGGAGAATGCCCTTTGGACTCATAAATGATGGAGCTACTTTCCAGAGGGCCATGGATATAGCTTTCCACGGTCTGATTGGCCATAGTGTTGTGGTATATATCGATGATGTCACAATATTTTCAAAAAATAGAGAGGAACATGCATTCCATTTGAAACAAATTTTCGAGTGTTGTCGAAAATATGGTATTTCACTGAATCTTAAGATCTCTTTTTGTACAAAAGGAATTAGGAGAAAGAAGAGGCAACTGGGTAACAACCTTACAAGAATATGATCTTGAGTTCAAACCAACATCCATAGTAAAAGGGAAAGGATTGTGTAAACTAATGGCTGGAGGTAAAGATAATGAAGCTGAGTTCCAAATGGTGGATGTGTGTCCTCTATTCACAGCTCCAGATTCCTGGTACCAAGACTTAGTTCCATTAGAGGAAATTTGGGGTCTAAAATGGGCCTTATAAGAAAACGTGCCAACAATAAGTTCTTGTGAGTTGGAATTCAAGAACCAATAGAATTTCTCAATAAAATGAGTCAACCATAATGGTTGAATTGACATATTTGTCATAAAAAAACTACTTTTTTGTTCATATTTTCAACATATCTCCCTGTGTTTCTACTCAAATTTCGATCAGGAGAGCTTGTTGGATGCGGAATTCGATTCTGCATCCAACGAGTACCCACATTTCATAATTTTGATGGACCTAGCTACCCCAAAAACGTGATGATGACATCATCATCACGTTTTTTTAGGTATTTCTTATTTTTGGGGTAGCGAGGTCCATTAAAAGTATGCAGTGTGGGTACTCGTTGGATGCATAATTGAATTCCACATCCAACAAACTCTCCCAATCGAAATTTGAGTAAAAACACAGTGAGATATGTCGAAAATACGAACACAAAAAGTAGTTGTTTTCTTTCTTCCTCCAAAATTAATAAATATTATTTTATTATTTTAACTATTATTTTATTATTTTCCTTAGGAAGCCCATTTTAGACCTCAAAATTCCTCTAATGATTACCTTCAAGAAGGATATTTTCCAGAATATTGGAATTCCAAACAACGAAGAGCATTACGCCTTAAATCAGCTTCATATCAGATCATTGATGGAGTATTATTTAGAAAGAATTATGATGGAGTTTTTCTCAGGTGCTTAGAACAAGAAGATGCAAGGAAGGTCATAACAGAATTGCATGATGGGCCTGCTGGAGGTCATTTTTCCGGAGATACAACAGCCCATAAGATTCTCAGTGCCGGATATTACTGGCCTACACTGTTTAAGAATGCTCATCATCATGTCAGAAAGTGTGATGCTTGTCAAAGAGGTGGTGGAAGACAAGCTAAGGCAGCAAGGCCTTTAAAACCAGTGATGATAACAGAACCATTTGAACAATGGGGGATTGATATCATTGGAGAGATAAACCCAAATTCTTCCTTGCAGCACAAGTACATTTTGACGGCAATTGACTACTTCACTAGATGGGTCGAGGCCATTCTGTTACGCAAAGTGAATGAAGATGGAGTCATGGATTTCTTACAAGATCACATTATGACCAGGTTTGGGATTCCAATTTCCCTGGTTTTTGATAATGCTACTTACTTTTATTCTATGAGATTAACTCCATTTGCTAATGAAAGAGAAATCAAGTTGCATTATTCTGTAAACTATTACCCACAAGGAAATGGTTTGGCAGAATCTACAAATAAGAGCTTGATTAGAATTCTAAAGAAAACCGTGATAGAAAATCAGAGAAGTTGGCATTTAGCGTTACC
This sequence comes from Pseudotsuga menziesii, assembly GCA_001517045.1. Taxonomy (NCBI): domain Eukaryota; kingdom Viridiplantae; phylum Streptophyta; class Pinopsida; order Pinales; family Pinaceae; genus Pseudotsuga; species Pseudotsuga menziesii. The sequence goes on from LPNX010451816.1 coordinate 159,392, forward strand.
TAATGCTCTTTGGGCTGATAGAGTCACACCCAAGAATTCCTTAGGTGTGTCACCATACACTCTTGTTTACGGAAAAGAAGCTATTCTTCCTCCCAACATTCTGTTACCATCTTCCATAATAGCTCAGGAATCTAGAGGTATCGATAAAGAAATCCTTCATATTAGAATATATAATCTTTTGAAGTTGAAAGAGTCTAGGTCCAAAGCCAAAGAACGATTTAAGCATCAATAGGAAGTGGTGAAACGTTGGTTTGATAAGCATAAAGCTGAAAACAAAGAATTCGAAGTGGGAGATCTGGTTCTTAAGTGGGATCATCCGCATGATGAAAAGGGAAAGCACACTACGTTTCAACAGTTATGGGTAGGCCCTTTTCAAATTGCAGCCAAGCTTGGCCCCTCAACTTACAAGTTGCAAGATTTATAGGGGTGGGAAGAGAACTTACCAGTTAATGGTTTAGTTCTCAAACCTTATTTTTCTTGATTTTTATTTCTTGGTTATCTTGTACATAAATAAAGTTATTGGTTTGTTTTATTTTATTTTGTTTTTTTTAGTTAGAGTTTGATTGATTTTAATAAAGAGGCACAACTTTTGGTTGCATGGAGTTCATCAGAATTCTGGATTAACTAAAATCCTTGATTATAAGTCTGTGTACTACTGATTTATTTAAAAGAACTTCTTCTAGTTTAGCAGTTTTCCTAAATGGCTATGAACACATTGAAGTCCTACTTAATCCTTATAAAATAACTCAGGATCAAAAGGTTTGGATTACTATTTCGAGGCTCCATGCATCTCACATTAAAAATGTATTAGGGGTTGACAGCAAAAGACCCATGGAGAGGAAGCATGGTAAACAGTGTATTATATTTAAATGATCCCATTCCAGGAATTGAAATCCAAAAGGAAAATAAGAGTCAAAATCTCCTAAGAAAGTAACATGTATCAAAACAAAGTACTGAACCATTTAGTACATGATTGCCAAAGTTCTTCTCCATCCGTGAGCTGAAAAATAATACATCTCTCACACAAAAGGACAATATGGATAGAGGAGCCTGAATTAAAAATTTCTGAAAGAAGGCAAAAAGGAGGACTCAAAAGAAAGGACAAAAGTCCAAAAGCACAAAAGTGCAAAATGGCACGGGAATGAGGAACAAACGAATATTTCTGTTTACCATATGTTACAATCCTGTGGTGTCTAAGCTGGTAGCTACCCAAAGGCAGAGGTAAAAAATGAAACTCATTTTCCTAGACTCAAAAGAGTTATCTAGACTTTGAAATCTTGGTTTCCATTTTCCTTAAATTGGACTATCATTAATGATTAAAGTGCATACATCTACCATTTTGAAATTCATACATCTAGAAGAATTAAACATGTTGGTAGCGTTAAAACAGTCTGTTGCTCAAAAAACAATTGTTAAGAGATCTGTGTTCACCAGGTAGTCGCCAATTGATGCAGCTGCAACCTTTTCCTAAATTTTTTGAAAAATTTTGGACCTTCCTTTTAATTTTATTTGGCTCAGGTTTGTTTGATTTCTTTAAAGTTGTCCTAGAAGTCCAGTTTTTTCCACTTAAAATTGATCTTTGGGAGGTTTGAGGATTAGTTGATTGTTTGTTTCTGCTGTTTCGGAGGTTAAATGAACTAGTATTACTATTGCCCAGCCGAAGAGTCTTTCGAGCACTTAACATTTTTTTATTTTTCTATGATTTTGTTTTATCGTTGTCGGAGGTCAATTGATGAAGGAGTTGGGGCATTAGTCCTCTATGCCACTGACGTTTCGGAAGGGAAACGATGAATGTCCCGATGGAGAGTTCTGTTTCTTGCCGATACATGGCCTTTATCTCCTTTGGTTTGATTGTTTAAACCCTTTCTGACTGTAAATGACTTGTTTTTTTTATCGCTATCAGAACGAGTTTCGGGATTGGATTGGAGGGCTTGTCCTTTTTATCGCCAACACTACGAAATGTATTATGGTTTGAACTTTAGATGTGTTAGTGGTTAGTATTTCCAATCACCGATGCATAACTATCGCTGACACTACAACAATGTTTAGTGCTCAGAATTACCGACATCGCGGCAGCGCTCAGGCTTGCATCGTCTACACTGTGGAAACATTGAGGTTTGAGTCACCGACCTGTAGCGTTTAGAGTTTCCGACCGCCAACGGGTTTTATGTTATCGCGGGACTTGCAGTTGGTTTGTTGCTCATCGTTGCACCTGCATTTTGAAATATTCGCCCGACGTTTAGAGCTTTCGACCGTCGATAGGGTTTTCCCGCCATTTCTTTTTCCGAGGGTTATATATAGAGGTGGAGCATTTTTTATTATTATCCTTGTTGAAAATTGTGTTTGCTCCAGTCCTTGTTGATTGAGCTATTTAGCATGCCCAGTTGTCTGTATTTCACTCGTTGGCGTACTATCGTGGAGGTTTTTTGGTCATCACGCTGGCTGCACAGTGTTTTTCCAGGTAGGCAAACCACGGTTTCCTCTTTTTTGATTTTTATTGGTCGTTTTGAGAACCACGGTTTTCCTTGGTTAAGTTTTCCCATAGTGGTGTCGTTATCCATTTAGAAAGAATATTTATCCTTGCGGTATGCTTATTGTTGTAAGGCAGAATATCTAGTTTGACAGTTTTCTTTGGCAGTGGGGTTTTTTTGAGCCGTTATGATTGTTTTATTCCAGTCCGAAAGATTAAGGGGTTGGTGCAGACAAGTGTTACGCTGTCTGCACCACCCATTCTTTCGTTATTCATGGCCGTCTCGGGAGTATTTTAAACTATTTGCAAGCATTTACCCTATTTTATGGAATGGTGGGGGGGTTTTCAATATTTTGGTCAAGTTAAGATGTTCCACATTGAAGAACACAGTATAGGGTCTCGTGTTTGGGTCTCGTGTTTAAGGATTAGTCATAATGATAGTGTGGTTCATGCTTTTACCAGAGGAGTTAGATTAGTTCGAATGCAGCCCGGATTAAATGAAGAGTTTTTCTATCAGGGTTGTGTTCTTAGTTACAGATGGTGGACTTAGAGGATTTTAAGACACAACTTGCGGGAGTTTCTTTTGCCTTGTCATTTTTATTTTCATGCATTAATACTCTGTATAGTTTATTTTTGAGAATGTATATGGAAGAGGTAAATAGGTTGATACATTTTTTATTCATTACTAAAACACTTGCTAAAAGCTTAAATGGTCTAAGAACATACTGTGTTTATGACAGGGTGACTGTTGCAAAGAAAATATGTCCAAAAGACAAAAGAAGAAGGCTTTTGTTGTCGAAGGAGAACCAGGGGTTGAAATAATCACCAAGGTTGAATACATATATGAAGATACCAAAGCTACCACCGGGGTCGAGCCAGATTATAAATGGGGTGAGATATACAGGATGATTGCAAATTAGAATGTGCCTGATGTAGGATTCAAAGAGATGACTATATATACAAACATCAAGAATTGGGCTCTTATGAAAGTAGCCACAAGAGCGGCATTGTTCCCATGCTAAGAGGTGATCGGTTGGATTCTGCCTAGAACAGATGTAACTACAATGATCCTTGAAAATACTGCTAGACAGGGATACGCTGCATACAACCCTGCTTATGTCTCAATGGCATATCATATGTCTCTTGCTTAGATTTACCTAATAGAAAGCTAGTTGAAAGAGACAGCTATGGACCTGGTAGAAACAGTGAAAAGAATGATGATACCAGGGAAGAACTTTCGAACCAGGCCATCAGGAGAATATGAGACATCCACCCTCCGGACTCCTTATAGATTTATTGCACTAATGATGAATAGGATATTTGGGAGAGCTCACGGAAAAAGCTTCAAATTGGGATGGATACCAATTATTTTCTATGTGGCCACTCAAGGAACCATATTCAATTGGGAAAACATAGTGTCCAAGAGCCTCTCAACATGCATATCTTCAGCTTTGGGAGGAGTGTCATAGAAGAAGTTAGAGTTCTACGTGAGCTCTATCCTAGTTGACTGTATACTATGTACCCAGTCTTTTCCATCCTTGAGGTGTAATTGGGATAGGAATAGGACCCTGGTTTACACTGCATATAAATTATTTTGGGCACACAAATACTATAGCTACTATAGAGAAATATGTGAACACTTCATCATGCCTTTGTACACTCTAATTTTCCTGATCGAATGCAACTACATGTTCGAAGAAGAATTCAAAGTCATTGAGGAATATGGAGACTATTATTTAATTGAGGAAGGAATGTATATCAGAATGTATGGTGGCTCCAGGGCACCTTCTCTACTCCCTAAATATGCCACTAATTATGTGCTGCATAAAGAGGCAGTTAGGCAGGTATATTTTGATGGTGTGGGGAGTTTCTTGTTCAAGCATAAAAATGCAGCATAACCTGCCATACCTTTCTGGTTGGGGAGTTATAATTTTTCAAAGGTAAAACAGATTGCAGAATTTGTGCAGGAGCTAGAGCACTTCCATTTTAGTGAGATGAACTTTCACAGGAATGACTCCTGGAATAAGGTAGCAGAACACTGCAAAGAGGCAAACATTCATTTTGAGTATACCAACTTCTGGGACAAGGATGAGGAAACGTTCAGGAGTGCAAAGAATATGAATACCTTAAAGAAGAGATTTAAATAGAAAATCACTACTGTGGTGGAAAAGGAAAAACTGCACAGAAGACTAAGACGGCTGAAGAAAAAGAGGCCAAAAACAGGGAAGAAGATGCTAGAAGGCTAGAACAAGAGGCAGAGAGTTGGCTGGAGAACGAAGAAGAAGGAAGAAAGAGAGCTGCAGAGGAAGCAACAAAGAAGGAAGAGGAGGAGAAAAAGAGGAATGAAGAAGCAGAGATAAAGAAAAGGAAAGAAGAAAGTGAAGGTCTAAGATTAACAGGATCTTAAAAGGACCAACAGAATACTGAATAGATGGATACACAGAGGGCACATGATCATACATATCAAGGGCTTGGACAAGATAATCCTGATCCCGAGGAACCTACTGCAACTTTTGGCATCTCTCAAGGGCAAGCTTTGTTTTCTGGAATGAATTTGATCCCTTTCATTCAGAAAGAAGGGGAGGAGGTCCTTGATTTCAATACCATTTTCTATGACAAGGAGAAGAAAAGGATTTTTAAAAGAACCAAGAAAAGGGTTGAAACAGGAGGACAATCGGGAAAGATGATAATTGACAAGACCTTGGTGTATGGGACAGATGCAGATCCAATATTGACAGCAAGAGCTGGGGTGGCATTAACCCAAGCTACTGAAGATAATGTAGATAGACTGATGATGAACCTTGAGAAGTCAAGAAAGAAAGCAACTCAATTAAAAGAAAAACTGAAGAAATAGAGGGATGAAGGCCATAAGTTGAAGAAGAAATATGAGGACATGTAGAATGAAGTGAGGACTTCAAAGACAGAACTCTAGACTTTGCAGGAAAATAAGGAGGCTTTAGAAGTCTTTGTAGAGAAAACGGGAAAGGATGCTCAGAACAACTTAGCATAATTACAAAGACTACAACTAGAGCATCAAGTGTTGAAGATTGAGAAACATGACCTCCAGGTGTCCTATGAAACTTTGAGTGCAGAAAAGGACCAGCTACAAAGTAGAATTGCTGAGTTAGAAGCGGAGAAGGCCACCACAGAAGAAAGAGAAAACCAATATCAAAAATAGGTGGAAGCCTTGGAAGAAAAAAATGCTTCATTGACAGCATCACTGAAGGATGCTATAGAACAGAAGACAGACTTCCAGCTTTTAAAAGAACATGTTCTCACTCAGAGAAGGAAAATCCACCATTTGCAAATGTGTGTTGAGGAAGAAAGATGCAAGATTTTACAAATAGATAGCAGATTAGAAGAGATTTTGGATACTACGTCTTATTTTTGGACAGATCTCAAGAGATTCTGGAGATTTTGACAGGAAGAATAGTGTGGATAGAAACAAATGAGGAACCTCCCATGGAGCTACCAGTTAAAGATCGACAGAGTTTAAAGCAGGATTATGATTTATTGGAGTTTGCAATCAATATTGCAGAAGAATTCAAGAAAACTGTAAAGAAAACAAAGGGATTATGTGTTGAATACTACAGAAGAGTGCTGGTCACATACATTAGATGCCAGGTTTCTGCAGAAAAAATATTGGATGCGATACCAGAACATGAGTTGTTCATAGAACATATACAGAACAGGTATCAGGAAGACAAGCATGAGATCCAACAAGTCAAGGATCTAGATGAACAGATTCTGAAGAATGCAGTGGCTCATGCAGCAGTAAGTATCCACTTACTAAAAGAACAACTGCGCCTGAGTTCAACGAGTATAGGAGTAGTTAAGAATCAGGCTGCTAAGTATGAGATAAATATCCATTTTCTTGAACCCTCTAATTTTGAAGGCATATCAGCATAGGTCCAGGCATGGAAAAAGTTCATAAATGACCAAGTGGGACCCTCTTCATAAAGTGTTCTATAAAATTTTGATTTAAAATGTAATATATGGTATAAATTATGAGCACTTACTACAAGACAAAATTTTGGGATTGAGAGGTTGGGGAAGCCCAAAAGTCATTGAGGGGCAGCCCAAAGGTTTTGCTTTTTTTGTGTATAAATATAGGAGAGTTTAGATAGAAAAGGGACTTCTTTCCCAAACAATTTTTGAGAGTATATTGTGTTAATTTTTCATATGCTAAGCTAGATCATTAGTATTTCATTTTGAATTCATAACAAAAGCATATAAACAGGATCACTGAAAGATAGACAAGCACAACCATACAAAAGGAACACAAAGATTTATCCTGGGAAAACCCTAAAGGGAAAAACCCAACAAAAGCTTCATCAATATAGATGCCCCAAAAAGATAAAAGGTAAAACCAACAAGGAGATCAAAGCCTGATCCTCCTCCTTCTCCAGCTACTCTTCTCTTCTCCACTAATGCGCTACACAAGTGAGAGTGTGTGTGTCTCAAATGAGGAGCACTACACCTCTATTTATATTCATCCGTTCACTTAAGTTAACTCATTTGACATGTAGGCTCAAGTAACCACACAGGGGTGCTGATGACCCACCTTTACAATTAGAGGGGACTACCTCATGACTCTTATTAGTTCTTCCGATTAGGAGCATCGGGGTACAATGTAATACAAGTGGTTCTCTCGGTAGGACCATCGGGGACCACAAAAGATACATATAGAATATTCTTCGAAGTTACAATATTTCAACACTCCCCCTTAACGAGAAGGGTATTCTACAGCAACATAAACAACAACAAGAGTAGAGATAGGGGACATCATCAACATTAGCAGGGTAGCACATCTATAAATCATTGGAAGATTTTCAACATCATGTAGTCTTCATCTTCAATCTTCATTCTTCATCATCATTAATTCTTTGACTGCTTTGATCAGCAACATCTTCAATGTTTTGATCTTTCAATCAACAATGACATCTTCAGCACTTGTACCTTTTGATCAGCAATATCTTCAGCACTTTGACTGTTCGATCAGCAACAACATATTCAACATTTTGATCTTTCAATCAGCAACATCTTCAACACTTTGAATTTTTGATCAGCAACAACATCTTCAGCATTTTGACCTTTTGATCAGCAACATCTTCAGCACTTTGAATTTTTGATCAGCAACAACATCTTCAGCATCTTGACATTTCGACTAGCAATATCATCATCAACACTTTGACCTTTCGATCAGCAACAACATCATCATCATCATATTCTGATCTGTTGATGAGAAGCATCATCACATTCTGATCTTTCGATCAAAAACATCATCATCATACTCTGATCTTTTGATCAGAAACATCATCAACACACTCTGATCTTTCGATCAGAAACATCATCATCATACTCTGATCTTTCGATCAGAAACATCATCATCATACTCTGATCTTTCGATCAGAAACATCATCATCATACTCTGATCTTTCGATCAGAAACATCATCAACATACTCTGATCTTTCGATCAGAAACATCTTCATCATACTTTGATCTTTCGATCAGAAACATCATAATCATAGTGCATCATCATCATACTCTGATCTTTCGATCAGTATGTCATCATCATCATACTCTGATCTTTCGATCAGTATGTCATCATCATCATACTCTGATCTTTCGATCAGTATGTCATCATCATCATACTCTGATCTTTCGATCAGTACGGCATCATCATCATCAACTACAACCTGCAATCCACAACTCAAAGACAAAAAGTCTTTGGATCACTTTTGGACTTAAATTCCAGGGATGATACAATCCCACCACATTCTCGACAACCGAATTTACCGAATTGATTACGCGAGAATCAGTCCCTATCACTTTAGGACTAAGTCCAAGGATGATGCAATCCAACCACATTCTCGAGGATCGAAGCCACCGGATTGATTACGGGAGAATCAGTCCCTATCACTTTAGGACTATGTCCAAGGATGATGCAATCCTACCACATTCTCGAGGACCGAAGCCACCGGATTGATTACGGGAGAATCAGTCCCTATCACTTTAGGACTATGTCCAAGGATGATGCAATCCTACTACATTCTTGAGGACCGAATCCACCGGATTGATTACGGGAGAATCAGTCCCTATCACTTTCGGACTATGTCCAAGGTTGATGCAATCCTACCACATTCTTGAGGACCGAAGCCACCAGATTGATTACAGGAGAATCAGTCCCTATCACTTTAGGACTATGTCCAAGGATGATGCAATCCTACCACATTCTCGAGGACCGAAGCCACCGGATTGATTACATGAGAATCAGTCCCTATCACTTTAGGACTATGTCCAAGGATGGTGCAATCCTACCACATTCTCGAGGGCCGAGATCAACGGATCTATTATGGATAGATGTCCCGGGATGATACAATCCCTCTTCATTCTCTAAGACCGAGGTCTCCAGATCACTTTAGGGAAAGTTCCCAGGGATGATACAATCCCACCACGTTCTCAAGGACCGAGGTCACCAGATCTATTATGGACAGATGTCCCGGGATGATACAATCCCTCTTCATTCTCGAGGACCGAGGTCTCCGGATCACTTTAGGGAAAATGCCCAGGGATGATACAATCCCACTGCAACATCACTACTCCCCCTTTCAAGGAAGGTCTTTCTGAACAACACCAAGCTTGTCTTGAAAGTGTTCAAACTCTACTCGAGGCAGAGGCTTCGTCATTACATCATCAAACCCATCATCATCTACATCTTCAGTATGTGAATACTGAACTATCGCCATCTGTATCTTTAGTATGTGAATGCTGAAAGCATCATCATCGATATCTTCAGTATAGAAACACTGAAAGCATCATCATCTCTATATTCAGTATAGAAATACTGAATCACCATCATCTGCATCTACAGTATCATCAACTGCATCTTATCTTGTATGTAGAAATACCAGATTTCTATGTGTTACGTCGAAACACAGGGTTCTTTATCATCACAAGTATGGTTATCACATAGAATCATTGTAGTATCCATCTTCAGGTCAAAGAGACCTAATATCAGCTTCTGAAGCCATATGGCTTCACAACTTAGTAGAGCAATCTGCTATGTATTCTGCTTCAACCGTGCTAAGAGAAACACGGGACTGTTTCCTGCTAAACCATGAAACAAAAGCATCTACCTGATGTGCTTTTCCTATCTGAGATACTTCCAGCCCAATCTGCATCTGTGTATCCATACAATCTATACTCATGGCTACCATCATAGTATAGACCAAAGTCTATAGTCCCTTTCAGATATCTCATCACATGTTTTGCAGCTACTAGGTGAACCTATCTTGGTTGAATAAGATATTGACTTAAGGTGTTCACAGCAAAACAAATGTCTGGTCTGTTATTTGTTAAGTACATCAATGACCCAATGATCTGTCTATAGTGAGTCACATCCACTAACTTTGATGAGTCATCAGCTAACAGCTTCATGTTGGAGTCCATGGGTGTGGCCATGACTTTGCATTCCAACATATTGAATCTCTTCAATATCTCTACCGCATACTTTCCCTAGTTGAGAAAAATTCCTTCTGAACTTTGCCATACTTCTAGACCTAGGAAATAATGCATTAACCCAAGGTCTTTCATCTCAAATTCTTCTGCTAGTTTCTTCTTGCTTTCCATGATCTATTTCTCATTCCCTGTCAAGAATAAGTCATCCACATATAGTAATAGAATGACAGGTTCATCTTCTACAACCTTTTAGGAAAGGTTAGGATCAACTTTACTCTTAGCAAAGCCCATGCTCATCAGGAAACTATCTATTCTTCCATACCAAGCTCTAGGAGCTTGCTTCAGGCCATAGAGGGCCTTCTTCAACTTGCATACTTGATTCCATCTGTCTTCAATTTCAAATCCTCGTGACTATTTAATGTAAAACTCTTCCTCAATCATACCATTAAGGAAGGCTTGTCTTTACTTCATCATGGAGGAAACTACCATGATAGTTTTGAAGGAAGTGTACCTTGCTTCCTGGATTAAGTGTCTCTTCAGAATTAATTTCCTCTTTCTAATAGAAACCTCTAGCCACAAGTCTTACCTTACTTCTATCAGCAACATATCTTATCTTGCAAATCCATTTGGAAGATACCACATTCTTGCTTTCTGGTTTGAGTACTATATGCCAAACATCATTCTAGTATCATAACATCTTCTATGAGTTTGTCTTCTCAGGTCATCAACATATCTTAGTCTTTTGCATTCAACCTTGAAGGTTGGAACCCACTTTACTCTTGGTAAAGTCTCGATCCATCACGAAGCTATCCATCATGTCGTACCATGTCGAACTCAGATATAATTTTCTGTAGTCACTCCCCCTGAAGTGGAGTATCATCTTCCCTCTTCATTCTGTACAAGTGGTTCTATGCTTGATATATACTGGTCAATAGAGTATGTCATGTCATAGTCTATTCTTTCTGAGGCAAATCATGAACCTTGTTTTATACACTTGTTCTTGTAGATCCATATGGAGGATACTACATACTCTCCTTTATGTCTCGAAATCATATCGTATACATCATTCCTCATGATCAACTGTTATTCTTTGATCATAGCTTCTTTCATAGAATTCTTTTCTTCATCTTGAGTTATCTCTTGTGCCCATGGTGGTCTTCATCCTTCAAGGTGGATCTAGTGCTCTCTGAAGGTGTCTTTGACCCTGGGAGTTTCAGATTCATGTTTATTGAATTGTCATCACTTATTCTTCGGAACAAGTCTCATCCTTCTTTTCTTGTAGGAGGTTGTACAGGACCTTTCCTACAATTCAAATGCACCAATTGCATGGTTAGAACTATTTCATATGCATAACGACAAATTCTTATGCATCATGCAACTGTTTAGCCAATACAACATTCATCCATATCTCACAGAAACTTTCTAGATGTCTTCCATCTCTACCATGACATCATTGAGATTGTGCACTAATCCAATATGTCAGCAAAGAGGTTTGATAAGTAGCAATGGATATTTGTATAGCACCATGATCTACTTACCCATCACATGCATATTAGTAGTATACAGTCATTAATGCAGACAATCCACCTTGCATAACACATCAACTGAATATAATCAAATGTATAACAAAACAATATCATGAAATGACAATCGAATACTTATCTTTTATTTGTTTTGAGGGTAGAATCCATCTTGATCATTCTGCTTTATCATCTTCTTCATTCATGAAATCATCATTTCTTATCCAAATGATAAGATGAATAAGAGGTTCTTCAAGAATTGAGTTCTTCATATTCCTCATTGCTTGAGGGATCTTCTTTGAATGGTGAGAGCTTGAGTCGAGCTGAAAGTAATTACTTCCTTCTGGCATACATTCTTTGCATGAATGAATCCCATGATCCTGGGAGGCCATTCAAGGTGGCTATCACCACTTCTGCATTCTCCACTTCTTCTTCTACTGCTTCAAGTTGTTTTGCATTATGGTTCTTCACATTATTCAACTATTTTCTCAAAGCCATCTTCTGATTTAAGTTCTTATCTTCAAATAGCTTGATCAAGGAATAAAACATCTTCGGTGTCTTTAGGGAAGACACGTGTGGTACAAGTTGATCCGTGATTGAATCAACAATGATCTTCTTGGCCTTGATCAAGTTCTTCTTATGTAAGGCTTTGAGCCTCATCTCCCTCTAGAACTGGAACCTCTCTACTCATGTAGGTGTCCAATTCATTTTCTTCAGAGAGATCAAATACTTCCATGCTTGGAAGTTATCAACTTCATCAAGCTCATCAACAAGCTGATTTTATAGATCACTTTGAAATAAGAACCTCAAATTCAAATAGCAAAAGATTAGATCTTACCGATTTGAGGTGTCCATCCTGTTTTTGGAGCTAGCTGATCTAGGGCTTGTCAGAGAAACCCTAATTTTCAAAACTTGGAATCTTTTAGATCTTACTGCATAGAAAGATATATCTCTTCAAATGGAGCTTTCCAATGTACTCATTTTCTGAAAACAGTGGAGGGAAGATCCTGGAACAGGAAGCCCTAGTTTTCCAATTTCTTCTGCAGAAATGCCTATCACTGTCTTTGTGATATATCTGAAATTAATGCTCCTCTATGTCTGAAATTTCTCACTGAGGTATCCTCACATGTACCTGATCCAAAACCATAGGTTTCATGATAATTGGTTTCACCAATTGGGATTTATGATCATTTTCCGAAGGTGACCTGTTACAGGACTGTTCAGAACAACGAAGTTGTATGGCAGGCCACATGTCACTGGTTCATCTTCAGAGTCTAATATTTGGATCATAGAAATTAAATTCCGTGCTCTTTCTGGAACATCTTTAGGAATTCTATTTGGAATTATGTATCCCAAGATATAGCAATTTTTCCCAGGTGTCTTGTTTAGGGATGAATTCTAGAAGAGGCTGGAACCCTAACTTGTAGGGATCATATCTCCCCGAATATAGCGAATCGGAGGCTGAAGTTTGGAAAAAGTGTACATCAGGATTGTATATTTGGCCTCTATAATTTTTAACTCCTCGGCCTTCTCCAATCTCTAAATATAGCGAAAGTACCAAAACTTAGCAATTTTAGTATTTAGGGTTTTTCTAGCTCGGGGTCAAACTAGGGTTTGACTTTCCCGGAGTTTCACCCAACCAAATTTCTTGATCCAG
>LPNX010451816.1:172537-188182 GCA_001517045.1 Pseudotsuga menziesii
AAATCCTATGCCAGGATCACTTAAAAATTCCTCTTATGTAGAAAGCCCTAATTTTCCACACCAAAACTGAAAATGCTCGGAATCGAATTCCGCTTCGACAGAAAGATGCGCCCTTCAATGGAGAGTCAGTCTAGCTTTCTTTTGCTGATCAATTGTGGATAGAGACCCAAAACATAAGAATCCCTAGCTTCTATAGCTATACAATGTCTTCTTTCAGGGTGGCTCTGATACCATGTTAATTTTTCATATGCTAAGCTAGATCATTAGTATTTCATTTCGAATTCATAACAAAAGCATATAAACAGGATCACTGAAAGATAGACAAGCACAACCATACAAAAGGAACACAAAGATTTATCCTGGGAAAACCCTAAAGGGAAAATCCCAGCAAAATATTCCTCAATATAGATGCCCCAAAAAGATAAAAGGTAAAACCAACAAGGAGATCAAATCCTGATCCTCCTCCTTCTCCAGCTACTCTTCTCTTGTCCACTAATGCGCTACACAAGTGAGAGAGTGTGTGTCTCAAATGAGGAGCACTACACCTCTATTTATATTCATCCGTTCAATTAAGTTAACTCATTTGACATGTAGGCTCGAGTTAAATCATGTAGGCTCGAGTTACACATGTAGGCTCAAGTAACCACACTGGGGTGCTGATGACCCACCTTTACAATTAGAGGGGACTACCTCATGACTCTTATTAGTTCTTCCGATTAGGAGCATCGGGGTACAATGTAATATAAGTGGTTCTCCCGGTAGGACCATCAGGGACCACAAAAGATACATATAGAATATTCTTCAAAGTTACAATATTTCAACATATTGTAAGAAGAACTACTTCTTTTTGCAATAAAGAATTACAATTTTCTGTTGGAGACAGTTTGGTGGAATGTTTCAAATGCTTTGCTTTGGATCAGTTGAATGTGAACTATTTCATTTTCAGCTTATGCCCATTAACTATGAGATCGTTCTAACTCATTGCATTTCTCTTTATGTTATGAATGTCTTATAGTTTATTCTGTGAAATTTCCACTGTGAGTAATGAAGGTTGTCATAAACAATAAGCTATCTTGTTGTTCATATTTCTATTAATGTTCATGTGTTTTGAAATAAGTAACAACTATCTGTAATTTTTCTTAATACATGTACATAAATACATTACTCATTGATAACTGATAATTTTTTCTCCCTGGGGATAGGTTAGTTAGTTGTAGTTATTTTCTGGTTGTTTGTGATTTAGATGCGAGAGAGGTAAGACAAGAGGTAAGAACTTGCACATCACATTGTGACACTCCTCGTTATCTCTATCAATTTGAATTTTTAGATAGGAACTTGCACATCATAACTTAAACACAAAAAATAAAAATATACACAGTGGATTGGGCCATAACCAGTAAAACATTTTAATTTGTTACTTGACCTATGGTAGTCAGACCGTAAACCGGATGAATTCCCCATACCAAACAGTAACGGGCTAGTTTGGAACGTTTATTGGGGAGAATCCCTAACTATTGTTACCTTCATTTTTCCAGGCCTCAACAGGGCTAAATGCCATTCATGGAATGGAGGCACCTGGTCAGTTACCAGGAAAACTCAGTTTGGGACTGAGGGCCGTTCTGATATGACTGTAGGATGTAGTCTTACATGATTAGATGTGAGCGCATGGCCATTCTAATGTGATTGAGGGAGGTGTTCCCACTTGATAAGATATAAGGACTGATGCCATTCTCTGGGAGAATGGAGGCACCTGGTCAGTTACCAGGAATCCTCAGTCTAGGACTGAGAGCCCTTCCGATGCGGTGTTTTCGAACATGGTCGGATGTAAGTGTAGAGCCATTTCGATGCGGTGTTTTCGAACATGGTCGAATGTAAGTGCAGATCCCTTTCTATGCGGTGTTTCTGAACATGGTCGAATATAAGTGCTGAGCCTTTCCGATGCGGTGTTTTCAAACATGGTCGAATGTAAGTGCAGAGCCTTTCTGATGCGGTTTGTTCACACATGGTCGGATATAAGTGTTGAGCCATTCTGGCGTGATGTGTTTAGACATGGTAAGATGTGAGTGTTGGGCCTTTCTGACAAGATGAGGTCAGATGTGAGTGTTGGGCATGCCTTTCTGACAAGATGAGGTCAAATGTAAGAGCTGGGTGGGCCATTCTGACTTAGGGTCATATATAAGAGTTGATGAAGACCTATATGAAGGGTAGGCCTACAACCAACATGAAAAAGGGTTGGCTCTGTAGAACTTCCTGTGACGAGAATAATCGAGAGATAGCACCGATGATTATGATGATCCAGACTTGATGATGATCCAGATGTGATGATGATCCAAACTTGAAGATGATCTAGATCAAGTGATGATCCAGATGTGATGATGATACAGTGATGATGATCCAACAGTGATGATCCAATAGTCGTGATGAAGAAGACTTGAAGAAGAAGAAGATGACTTAGAAGATGACTTGAAGATGAAGAAGACTTGAAGACGAAGAAGACCTGAAGACGATGATGACTTGAAGATGAAGAAGACTTGAAGATGAAGACAACTTGAAGATGATGATGCCAATATGATCCAGTCGATATAGAGAAGAAGACCTGTGCTAAAAATTGTGTCGAAAGAATACCTTCCTAGTTAAGAGGGAGGGAGTGTTGATGTATTTGTAACTTTGGAATGTATTTACCTATGTATCTTATGTCTTGTACCCTGATGTTTATTCTGGGATGTGTCTATAATGTAATTGAGTCATGTCATGCCACGATGTTCCGATCAGGAGGATCTATAATCTAAACAACTCATGTCAAGTCATTATGGGTAACCCTCCTATTGTTCAAGGGTTAAAGTCCCCGCAGTTCCGGGGCACTAGGGTTATTAGAATAACCTAGTGAAGTCGGCCCTAGTTGGGTTTAATCAAGTCGGTAATTAGTATAAATAGAGAGTGAGCCTCTCTATTTATCACACACTCACTCACACTTAGTTGTAGCGCATAGCTGAGGAAGAAGAAGACACTGGGGCTAGGAAGAAAGAGGTTGTTGCTGTCGGGAGATCATCTTACTGTTTTGGGGTTTTACTTTTGGTGCTAATTCTATCTCTGAGGAAGTTGCGGGGGTTTCTCCATTTATGGTTTCCCCGAGGAAAAAACACCGTGTTCATTGTTTCTTGTGTTTGATCGTTGTGCTTGTTATTCTCTCAGTTAAAGATCATAATAATGCTAGCTTAATGTTAAAAATCTAGCAGAAACTAGACTATTAAAAATGTACTTGTAATCATAGTCAAAATGTGTATCACTATTTTGTTTTTTCCATTACAAAGCAATAAAGGGATCTTTACATTATCAATGATATAACCTTGAAAAACTAGATCTTGTAATTTTTGTGGCCAACTATATATTAAAAATACCACTATAATATTTGCAATAAGTCAAAAGAATACCTTGAGACAACCACTAAAAATTGTAATAACAAATCTATAATATTACACAATAATATGGGTCTAGAATTTACAAAATCATAATATTACTCAATAAGAATGCATGGTGTCACTACCAAAAGGTTGGGTGGTCAGGAGGTGAAATTGTGCAGTTGTGGTAGAAATTTTAATTTCTATTTATGATGTCAAGAAAGTATTATATTATGTTTAGTTTTTGTTGCATATCTAAGATTGCAATGACGATCCCATGCCACGTGAAAATGATCAATGTCCAATTGATTAGTCACAAGTGATTTCTAGTTAAATAAATTAATTGATTCATCAAATGTGATTTCTTCACAATTACAAAAGATAAATGTTTTATACAAATTTTAAAAATGACAATTAGATCATGAATTGAAATTGAGAAGGGATAGAGTACAACAATGGGAAACAATGCATGTAGGGAAACACAATCACTTACTCATTATAGAAAGAATCAATCCACAAGACATGCTTGTTACAATACAAATACAACATGTCTAGCTGCAACGATATGCATGTGTTTATATAATATTTTAAGAGTATTTTTAGGGCTCTATGTTAACTATCCCTTATTATTACATTCCATAATTTTTTCCCTCCAACTACCTAGTGGGCATGATTCAATGAGTATGGCTACATTACATTAATTAATGAATTCATGCACCAACTACTTAGTGGATCTTAATATTCTATACGTATGGCCACATCACATTAGTTATCCTCCCTATGTACCTAACAATATAACGCTAAATATTTGGGCTTACCACTATCTAGTTGAAAAGGAGGAAAAAACTATGTTAAAGAATTGGTCTATAAGGAGTGTTTTTTCAATCTCATTTTTCAAATTACTTTATTTAAAGACAAAAGTGGGATATCCAATGTCACTTAAACTTGGAGTTCTAGCATATAACACACAATGATATAATGACAAGGTCAACTTGAGTTGGTGAGAAAAACGACGATTGTTCTACTCTTATCAAACTTATGACTATAATGTGGTAGTGGTGAAATACATAATTATATATATAATAGCTTACTAGAAGTGGGAGCAATGTATGTCTATTAATGGAATTATATGAGTTGGTTTATGAGAATGAATATAATTGTTAGATTACTCTTCAAAGCATGTATCAACAACAAAATGGAGAATAGAGTGTTTTAACTCAAAGGTTTTTGGTTTTCATGGTTAAGGGTTTATAGGATAAAATATATGTGTATTGTATTTGTATTTCATTGGTTGCTTCATGTTTTGCTTTAGGAATATGTATGCATTGCTCATTTAGATAATTTTATATCCAACATCTGGTGTGAGAGTGATATTGGCTTCAAAGCGACACCTTTATTGATGAGGGTTGGACTCATTCTGGATCTAAGAGAAACCTAGTTCTAGTGGGGGTGCTAAGGTGGCAATTCTTGTATGAAAGATGTCAAGCAAGCAGTTTGAGAATTGAGATTGAGAAGTTCAATGGTTGAAATGTTGAGATATGGAAGTTTAAAATGGAATATCTCCTTGTAGCTTGAGAATAGTGGGGCAATGTGGATCCTAGAACATCTCCAACGGGCATGTCGAAGGAATATTGGGAGAAACTTGAAAGGAAATCAAGGAGTACAATTCGAATTTGTCTTGGAGATTTGGTGTTATTGAATGTCTCAGGTGAAGACGCTACAAAGAAATTGTGGGATAAGTTGGGAATTTGTACCAATTGAAATCTGTGGTGAACAAGTTGTTTCTTTGGAAGAAGTTGTATCTGTTGAGGATGAGTGATGGTGACTTAGTAACAAGGCACCTAAACTCATTCAATACTATGATAATTAAGCTATTGTCTATAGATATAAAAATTATTTAGGAAGAAAAATGTATAAGTATGTTGTGTTCTTTGCTAGATTTATGGGATAGCTTAGTCATAGCTATTGGGAGTGATACAACCACATTAAATCTTGATGATTTGGTTGAATCTCTATTGAAAGAATAAATGAGGTAGAAGAACATGGAAGGATTGACAACGAATGTCTTGATGGTGAGAGGTCAACCAGTCAACATAGGTAATGGAAAATCCTCTAGTGGTAGATCTAGATCCAGGGGTAGATATAAATCCTCGACTTAGTTGACGAGGAAATTCTAGAAGTGTGGTAAAGTTAGGTGTTACAAAATATAGTTTAAGTCAAAGGTTGTTGAGAAAAGAAATGGATTTGATGAGAGGTATTCAAGTGAAATAAAATCTTCTTAAACTGAAGGAGTAGATGTGTATTTGGATTTGACAAGTACAGAGTCAGATCATGATGCATGGTTGATCGACTCAAGAGCATCTTTTCATATGACACCTCACAAGGAATGGTTCTGTGAATACGAAAATTATGTGGGAGGAGATGTATTCTTGGAAGATGAATCAATAACCAAGATATTTGGACAAGGAAGAGTTTGAATATTGATGAAAGTTGGAAGGAGTAGAACACTTCTAGGTTTATTGCATATTCTATTTTTGGCAAAAAAATTGATATCTGTTAGTAAGATGAGTGATGTTGTATTTGAGGAGTCACGTAAAATGGTTTGGGGGGTGATGTATTGATGAGAGGACTTAAAATTGGAACACTTTACAATCTATCAGGCAATGTTGACCCGAATGGATGTACTAATACAATTGTCCTTGAGGACAACATGTCATCTTCTTGTATAGTCGATAGAACCACGTTATGACATCATAAGATGGGGCATATTGCGGAGAAGGGTCTTCAAGATATGGAAAGCAAAAGTATGGTCAAAGGTTTCCTTGATGGTTATTTGGAAATTGAATTTTGTGAATATTGCATCTATGGAAAACAAAATTGTGTAAGATTCCCATTTGGTGCTACAAGGGCTAGAGGGATTCTAGAATTTATACATAGTGATGTGTTTGGACTTGTACTGATTTTGTCACTAAGAAGATCTATGTTTTATGTCCTCTTTGTAGATGATTTCTCATGGGAAACATGAATGTATTTCTAGGATAATAAATATGAGGTTTTCAAAACATTTAGAGACTTTAGATCTCTTGTGGAAAACTAGACATGTAGGAAGATCAAGGTGCTGAGAATTGACAATGGAGGTGAATTATGTGGTAAGGAGTTTGAGCAGTTTTGCAAGCAAAGTGGAATAACATGTGAAAATACTACTCCATACACACCTCAGTATAATTGTGTTGTTGAAAGAATCAACAGGACATTGATGGAAAAGGAAAGGAGCATGCTTTGTGGTATAGGGATAACACAAGAATTCTGGGTATAGACAGTTGACACAACATGTTATATGGTTAACAGGCGCTAAATATTTTTCATAGCACATCACACATAATCATTAACACACTTGCATAATTTAAATAGTAGAAATGAATGAATAGAAAATCATAAATAAACTAACCAACAACTCATGAAAGCAATCAAACCGAAAAATGAAATAACATCTATCTATGAAATAACAATTCAGAAATCAAATGCACCTGAGAAAATAAATATTCAGGTAGAATACACCAAAGAGAATGGTCCTTGCCTCCCTTGGTGTACACTTCCAAGAAAGACTACATTAGTCTATTCATAACTTCAACAACATCTAGTTCTTTATTTCAACATTTAGAAATTACAGCGTGAGTTACAACGATATTCCTCCTCAGCCTATCTCTCCTATGTGTCTAACACTCTCACGACTACCTTTAGATTTGATATCTCCTCTCTCTCTCTCTCTCTCACACACACACACACACACACACACACACACAACTTACATATCATAGAAAGAAATAGGTGACAACAAGAGGAGACCAATCCCTAAATATGTAGATCTACAACTAACACATATTTGCTTTAGCTGAAGGTTGTTTGAGAACATAAGAGCATAAAAACATCATTCCGAAAAAACCTATGTTCCCAAATGCATAAGAACCACAACTAGTCAAGACATGGAGGCACTACCAAAATTCTTGTTGTTACTAGATTTCTGGGAATGACATAAAAATATGTTTTAAAAACATCCCTATACATCCCTTGTTGTGCATTTTTTTGTGGATTTCTCTTTTCACGAAGGCACTCACTAGCCACCTTAATGAGCACATTTTGCACAAAACCCATGTCTTAGAATGTCTTAATTCATCATTATCTACTTGTAAATGATGTGGAAAAATTGAAGTGTTGTGGGATTTTTGAAGCATGCCAAAAACATGCTAAAACTTAGGAAACGGTTAGGCAACCACAATGTCTATCCTAAGTAACCATCAAAACATGGGAAATCAACAAAATAATGATCACGTGTCACATTAAGATTATATGAGGTGAATGTGAATAATATGAGTGATATATGGTAATATGAATGAGAAATGAGAAATTAAATAATAATAGACTAAATGGTCATTGAAAACATGTTGAAACTGAGGCTCAACATCCCCCCCCACACTCAAGTCTTTGCATGCCTTCATGGAACAAGGATATGAAAGGAATGTCGCTTGGATCATAAGGTGTACTAAAAGTATTTAATCCCCGGTATGTTATAATTTCTTCTTGCCTTCTTTCCTATAGCTCCTCTCTTTTTTAAACTCTTTTCTTTTTTTCTATTTTTTTCTATTTTATCTTCTCTCTTTTTTTCTATTTATTTTAAGGCTATATTTTTGTCTATTAATTTAGTTTGGCAAGGTAAGAGAATGGACATGATCTATTGTTATGCATTCAAACTAAGTCAAATTGCAATAATGGTGATTTTCTTGCTCTTAATGATCTATTTCAAGTGCAAGACAAAGAGGGTTGAAATGATGCTTTTACTACAAAATTTGACATATATTTAAACTTATGCAAGACTTAAGTGGAAAAAGGTTTGTTTTACAATGGTCTTCTACAAAATTTATCAATGCCAATGGTAAACGAGTAGTGATAGATGGACATTGTGATATGGAAGGATAAGGAAGTAACATGTGAAGGAATGAAGGGAAAGAGCTTCAAGAGTTTCATGTGTATGGGTTCTCAAGTTAGATAACTACCTAGAGATAAAAAGTTGCTTAGCCAAATTTACCTCTTCGGATGTATGATGATTTGAGAGATAAACATTGAGCTCTGGCTACATGGTCTAAAAATAAATTTGTGCTGGAGATTCTGAATTTGGGTGTTGACTGAAAGTTTAACTTTGAACTCATGAGCTGCTTGCTGAGAGTTGAGGTAGTTTGATGAGCATGGAAACATATCAGAATCATTCTAAACAAAAACCAGATGATGGATTTCATTCCCAAAAGTTGCTACTATGTAGAATTGCAATTGCTACTAGAATTTTGGAAATGACAGTTATAGGAGTTTTTCGAGTACCTGTTGTTGCTATAAACTTTGAATGTTGAATCTAATCATGCTGAATTGAAATGATGGATTGTGCTTTTTGCTTTTATTGTCATACTGCTTCTTGAAACCAGGGATGATTTTAAGGAACCACACTTATTTAAAAGTGTATAAATGTTGGCGAATCTTACCAATTCTTAAAACGACAACTATAAAATGTTTGGCGATATTTTAAAAAAAATATTTTAATTTCCAAGGATTTTATATGGTTTATATAATAATTTGGCGATTTTTAGGGTGAAAATTTTTACCCCATCAAAATTGGGCGAAACATGGCTTCAAAAAATGCAAAATGGTGAATCTTTGTTTGGAGAAAAACATGGAAAAATAGCCCATGGGATGAATTTCGCCCCTAAAATTATGCTTGCTTGAAACATGAATACTTGTGTTGAATGATGGTTTGTATTGCAGGAAATCTGATAATCCTGGAATTGATGATATCTGAAAATGACCGATTCTTATTGCTAAACTAGACTATTGAACTAAAGGTCTAGAGTGCTTCTTTTCTTAACATAATTGTTGAAAGTATCAAATTAAAAATATTGTTGGAACCAACACTAAATAATAACCATAATTACTACTATATGAAACTGAAAACTTTTCCACAGGAAACTAGAAACTTTGCTACAAGAAATTCTATGACAGTCCCCTTTTTATTTGTGAAATGTGAAAAAGTTGCAAGCTAGTGTTTAGTAAACTTTAAAGTCTTCAATATTTTCTAAACCTGTTGTACATTCTTTTTGATGTGAATGAATGTCCTGAATTCGAACATGGGAATGATTAATTGGATTACCGACCATTAATGTATGTTGTTATCTAACACGAAACAACCAAGATCCTGCGTTCACCAAGTTATCCATTGACATGAGTATCTTTTTCCTTTCCATCAATCAAAATAAAAGAAGAACCACATCACAAATTCCTAATCCTTTAGCACATACCCAACAATGACTCAAAATATTGGGCAAGTTAATTTCTGAAATTGCTGAACAATAAATTATCAATTCGGAAACTCGTAAACTTTTGAGACATTGTACTATATGTGTAGGGCTAGGCACAAAAATTTAAGTTAAACACACTGGATTAAAAAGTACTTCATTTGATAAGACACTTATAGGAATCAAAGTTAAGTGCACACACGTGCTCCATTTTTAATAATCAGTTCTTACTCAATCACTCAATTAAGGAGTGAGCTAGCTATGGAGCAATCCTCCCTCCATCGAACGGAGGAGGAGCAAAGTCAACGTTAACTTTGCTCCTCCTCCATTCGATGAGGGAGGATTGCTCCATAGCTAGCTTACTCCCTCAATTAATTCGTGTAGCTTAATTAAACTATAAAATGAAATCACTCAAATGAAATTGCATATTGAAATCAAATCCAGAAGATCTTATGGCTGAGATTTCAAGTCCTATTGCTTCTCACCTTTCTCAAGATATCAAGGTTAACAAGCGTTTAGTATTTTCAGTAGCACACCACACACAACCGTTAACACACTTGCAAAATTTAAATAGTAGAAATGAATGAATAACAAAGCATAAATAAATTAAACAACAACTCAAGAAAGCAATCAAACTAAAAAATGAAATAATATTTATCTATGAAATAAAAATGCATATACAAATGCACCTAAGAAAATAGCTATTTAGATAACGCATACCAAAGAGAGGGGGGCTTTCCAGCCTCCCTTGGCACACATTTCCAAGAAATACTACAATACTCTTCTCAAAACTTCAACAACATTTGGTTCTCTATTTCAACATTTAGAATTTACAATGTGTGAGTTACAATGATATTCCTCATCCTATATCTCCGATGTTTCTAACTCTCTCATACCTACTGTTATCATCCTATAATTTTCCTATGGTTGTGGTAGGAAGTCACAGGGGTAACCATTTCAAACCAATCTTTAGACTCTATTATAGCAAATACAGTCAGAGAGGGCTCTCTCTTTGTCACAAAAACATTCACGTATACATATGGCTTTAAGAAAGCATTCAGAAGGATAGATTTATGAGGGGAATAGGATATTAGCAGAATTAAAGATGGTGAAACAAACATGCAAGAAATACCATTGGGAAATAGAGTCACAACCTGGAAATATTCAAGGGGATTACATCAATAATGAAGGTGGATTTCTCTATGAAATCTGAGAAAACATGGCTATTATGTTCTATCAAATTATCTTGAAATGATGGAAAATAGAAATGAGGAAAGGGGCCAGTGAAAACAGAGGCATCTATCAATGGATGAATCTTTGCGAACACCTTTAGCAGAAATATATCAGGTGACAATAACTGAAACAGAGAACCTATCAGTGGATGAATACTATTGCAGTCATTGCCAAAACATAACAAATACGATTTTTGATGGAAGGAGCGTTATGAGAAATGAATTCCTTGCATACAAACTAGAAACATATTGGCAGAAAACACATACATGAAAATGGAAATACAGGAAACACAGATTGAACAAGAAACAACTTGATGAATCTCATAAAACTGAGAGCATACTTTTCATTAAAGTTTCCAAGAAAATAACAGAGGTACAAAACCTGAGCACTAATGCTTCTGAATGAGAATTATCAACCCTTTCTTCCTCTATCGAGGTGACATTTATAGTGTCATGGGATCCCGAGACCAACCTCAGAACATAGCCAAATTCAGTTACAAAATTGGGAAACAATCCCGAATCATCATTTTGAATCCTAATAAATTTCTGAGGTGACAGATTCGCCATGATTCATACATAAAACTTAAAATATGGGGTAACAGGCATGCTGGATAAAAAATGGCAATAGGACATCTGGGATTCAGGCTCGCTTGATTGAAAACGATTTTTTAGAACATCTTTAATGATTTTATTCTTCCAGATGGAATCTGCATCATTGAACTTTATCCATGCTTCATCTCTATTTTGCATATGCGTTGATCTTTTTCCTCCTCACACCTTTGGCTTGAGAAATAAAACACATCTGTAGATCTTTTCTAGGAGAAATATAAGCCATCCTATGATGTGGCCCTTATGCAATTTCACAATCCCTTATCTTTTTAACCATCGTGCATATTTCCATCGTGAAATCAACAAAGACCGTAGATCAAATCAACACCAAAATCTCTATTGTTCAAAGGTACGGTGTCTACCAAAATTTCATAGTGCCTCCTCCTGCTAACTTTCGTGCATGTTTGGGATGCGAAGTACATCTCATCCATAGATCTTCTCCATTTAAAATCTTGACCGCTCAACTGTGCAGGTCCTACGAAATTTCGTAGCCCCGACCTATTTTATCTCTCATGCACATTGCAGCTATGAAATGCATCTCCCCCATGGATATGGATCGCTCAAGATTTTGCCCGTTGGAAAAAGCAAATCCTACAAGATTTCATAGCCTTGTCATAAGTTATCTTTCATGCATGTTGCTGCTGCGAAATCTATTTCAACCGTAGATATTCAACATCCTTAGATATCGGTCGTTGAAACTTGAAGGATGTAACAAATTTCGCAATCCTCCACAACTTATTTCTCCACACAAATTTGCTCAGTGAAATATTCCTCATTCTTTGATCTACCCTATGTTGATGTATATGTAACTTCGGAATGTATTCTTCTATGTATTTTATATAGTGTAACCCGACGTTTATTCCAGGATGTTTCTATTATGCATTTGAGTCATGTTTTCTTAACCCAATGTTCCGATCGGGAGGATTAATAATGTAAACAAGTCATATCAAGTCATTAGGTAAGTCCCCACAGTTTCGGGGCACTTGAGTTATTATACACTAATTAAGGTGTAGGCTCAAGTAGTAATTATTAGGTTGAGCCTACGTGTGAAATGGAAACTCAAGTGAACGGATGAATATAAATAGAGAGTGAGATTCTCTCTATTTATCACTTGTGAAATACATCACTTGCTCTCTCAAGTGTGGTGCACTTTTGGAGAAGGAAATACTTTGGCTTGATAGAAGACAGAAGGCTGCTGCTGTGTTGGGAGTACATCTTACTATTTTGGGTTTCACATCTTGTGGTGATACTATCTTAGAGGAAGTTGTGGGGTTTTCTCCATTTATGGTTTCCCCAATCAAAAATCTGTGTGTCTCTTGTCTCTTGTGATGTGCTTATGTTATTGCTGTGCTTGTTATTCTCTCAGTGAAAAGATCTTAACATAATGCTAGCTTAAATGTTGAAAAACTAACATGGTATTAGAGCTAACCTGAGAAGAAGACATTGTGCAGCTATAGGAACTAGGGCTTCCTATTTTGTGGATCTTCCTCCACAGATTTTCAGCAAAAGTATGCTAGGATGACTCTCCATTGAAGGGTGCATCTTTCCGTCGATGCAGAATTCAATTTCAAGCATTTTCAGTTTCGATGTGGAAATTAGGGCTTTCTGCAGAAGAGGAATTTTTGAGTGAGACCAGAATAGGATTTTTTTCCTCATCAAAATTGAATTTTAGAGACCTGGATCAAGAAATTTGGTTGGGTGAAACTCCAGGAAAGTCAAACCCTAGTTTGACCCTGAGCTAGGAGAAACCCTAAATACTAAAACTGCTAAGTTTTGGTACAGTCGCTATATTTTGATATTGGCGATGTCTCAGAAGCTGCAAATTGCAGGGGACGAAGAGAAAATCTTGATGAAGCCTATGTCCAAAAATCAGACTCAGATTCACTGTACTCCAGGAGATATGATCTCTCCAATTAGGGTTCCAACCTCTTCCAAAATTCATCCCTGAACAGGACATCTGGGGAGATCTGCAATATATTGAGCTACAGAGGTCCAAATGGAATTCCTGAAGATGTTCCAGAAAGGGAACAAAATTTAATTTCGTTGGTCCAAATATCAGACTCAGAATATGAACCAGTGACACGTGGCATTCCGTACAACTTCGCTGTTCTGAACAGTCCTGTAATAGGTCACCTTGGGAAAAGGATGATAAATCCCAAATGGTGAAACCAATTCTAATGAAACCTACAGTGTTGGATCAGGGACATGCGAGGTTACCTCAGTGTGAAATTGTAGACAAATAGGAGTAGTAATTTCAGAGATATCACAGAAACAGTAACAAGCATTTCTGCAGAAGAAATCAGAAAATTAGGGCTTCCTGTTTCGGGAGCTTCCCTCCACTGTTTTCAGAAAAGGAGTACATTGGACAGCTCCATTTGAAGATATCTATCTGTTTGTGCAATCAGATATAAAATATTCCAAGTTTTGAAAATTAGGGTTTCTGTGACAAACCCTAGATCAGCGAACTCCGGGACAAAGACGGACACCTCAAATCGGTAAGATCTAATCCTTTGCTATTTCCATTTGAGGTTCTCATTTCAATATGATATATCACATCAGCTTGGTGACAAGCTTGGGGAAGTTGACAACTTCCAAGCATGGAAGTATATGATCTCTCTGAAGAAAATGGATTGGACACCTACATGAGTATATAGGTTCTAGTTTCAGAGGGAGATGAGGTTAGAAGCCTTTCACAAGAAGAACTTGGTCAAGGCCAAATAAGACATCATGCTCATGCTACAGAGGATGATGAACCATCCATAAAGAGATCCAGATATGAAAGTGAAGATTCTTCAAGCAAGGATGAATATGTTCTGATATCAGCTCTCATAGGTAACATTACTCATGGAAGTGATGATTGACTTATAGACAGTGGGGCTTCCAAACATATGACGGGACTCGAGGAATCCATTATAAGACTCTTAGAACATGAATCACCTCACAAGGTGAAACTAGGAGATGAATACCAATATCCAATAAAAGGTAGTGGGGAATCTTCATACAAGCTAGACTCTGGTAAGTCTCTAACAATAAAAGAAGTATTGTTTGTTCCAGGACTCAAGAAGAACCTTCTCTCCATTTCAGCATTGATGCAAAAGGAATGCGGGTTTCATTCATAGATGGTCAAGTCATCATGTGGCCAAAAGAAAGACTATCGATGATGTGGTAGTGATTGGAGAACAAGAAGGAGGCTTGTACAAATTGAAGGGCCATCCAGAACACGCCTTGATCCATGACATAGTAGATCCAAATGAGATTTGGCATAGAAGGCTTGCATATGTGCATTACAGAGCACTACCTATTGCAAGCAAAGCTGTTGAAGGTCTTCCAGAATTTCAAGCTATTTGAAGGGAAGAACAAAAATCAGAATATGACCTAAAGAAACCAGTTGAAGAATGTGAAGATCCAGAATGTAGAGACCATGCAGTCATAAGAGTCTCTCAAATCAAGAACAACTTGAAGCGGTGAAGAATGCAGAAGTGGTGATGGCCACCTTGAATGGCCTCCCAGGATCGTGGAATTCATTCGTTCAAGGAATGTGTTCCAGAAGGAAGTGATTACATTTCAGCAGACTTCAAGAAGAAGAAGAAGCTCGATTCATGAGAAGAGAAGGGAAGATGGAAGAAACTGAAGATCAAGCTCTCATCATCCAAAGAAGATCCCTCAATCAATGAGGAATATGAAGATCTCAACTCTTGAAGAACTTCTTATCCACCTCAGCATTTGGATAAGAAACAATGCGATTATGAATGAAGAAGACGATGAAGTTGAAGGCTCAAGAAGGAGTCTACCCTTGAAACAAATAAAGATAAGTATTCAATTGTCATTTCATGATATTGTTTTGTTATGCATTTGTTTATATTCAGTTGATGTATTATGCATGATAGGATGTTTGCATTAATGACAGTATACTACTAATATACATGTGATGGGTAAGTAGCTCATGGTGCTATACAAATTCTCCAATGCTACTTATCTAGAATGAAACCTCTTTGCTGACATATTGGATTAGTGCACAATCTCAATGTTGTCCTGGAAGAGATGGAAGGCATCTAGAAAGTTTCAAAGAGA
>LPNX010451838.1:7597-74340 GCA_001517045.1 Pseudotsuga menziesii
TGTCTAGGGTGTAGGTGCCTCTGCTGTACTCGACCTTGCAGTGAGCCTCATTGCCATGCTTCTCTGCGAATAAAAAAAAATATGTCAATTATCTCAAGAATTATCAACATGTACAAGAATGAGAAAGTATTAATCAATTATGTAAAAAATGAACATTTCACCGGAAAAACCATTTCTAGGGGATGAGGCTGGTGCTCTTCAGTAGTAAGAGGAGCCGTAGGTTGAACATCAACCTCAGTTGCATGCACTAATGGACCAGGGCATGGCTACATTCACCAAATGATTAAATAGTTAGACATCGTGCATGTCCAGAAACAATACAAATGAAATGTACAATTACAAATATTCAAGTAGATGTACCTCACTGTGACTTATCCCTATTGTAGATGCGGCATTGACAGCGGCATCAACAATCCCACTAAGTTCTGGCATGGATGACTCTACATCCTGATGCTATAAACATGTGAAAATAACATTAAGAAAAACCACTTGTGAAGTGAATACATAGCTAACCAATAACTGCCATTAGAAGTGTGTACATCACCATGGGATGAGTAGGTTGATCCTCATGCACAGCCGCTCTGTTCAAGGAAGAGGGACCTCGTCTGGTGTAAACAACCCCCTTATCTATGTTTGGACTGTGGGAAGATCCATACCAAAGAGGTGGTGCAAGGATCTGTGATGACGTCTACATTCATAAAGTGTTACCATAGTTAGACATGGATTTGAATGGATGGAATAATATGTACTAAAAAAATAACATGTTGTAATATTCTTACCCCTTCCTGGGACATATCTCCACCATGGGAGTGACTGCTTCCATCAATTTGGTGCTCCTCTTCAGATGCGTCTAGCATTTGCAAGTTTAAAAATTATATTTACTTTAGTGATCTCTATAAAGGAGTGTACAGTAAGAAATTTAAATAATTCGAACAAGATTCAATCATAACCCATGTACTTACATTCTTTAAGTAGTCGTAAATTTCACCTTGGACTATGTAGTTCATATTAATGTCTTCAGCATCATGTTCCAAGTGGGCTTCCTGCAACTTCAAAAATTGTAAATATTAGACATTTTAATAAATTAATCAAGACTAACACATGCATTAACAAAATTATACATGTAATAACAAAATGACAAGTGTTTAAATATTACCTCAATTGTGGTTCTCTGGGTCTCGGGTACAACCACACCGGGTGCAGTACCACCCCCGTGAGAGGCATCAAACTCCTGCAAGAGTAAATATTGCATATATATTACGAATCTTTTAATATGTTAGATATAGTATGGAACAATTAAAATTGAGTTCAATAACAGAGTTTTAAAACAAAGTCCTTACCTGACCACCAGTCATTGTACCGGTACCATGTCTTGGTCCAGGACCATAACAGGGTCCCCCACACGATGTGCAAACGTGCGGCTCGCTCTGAGGCACATGGGATGTCAGTCTATCCCCACCAACAGATGTCCCTCCACCACCAGAGGAAGAGGGCGCTCTCTAGTCAATAGTGGCCGTGTGTCAAGAGACCATCTCAGCTAGAGTCAAAAATGCATCCTGTGTCTGGGAAACCATGTCATGTGCAAGAGGGATGTCTGCCCTCGGTAGCTGGGCACGGGGTGCAGGTATCTATGGATTGGCATCTCTATGCCTAGCATGGGGTCAATGTTGGGGAATTCCCCTACCAACTCCCTGGAAGCCCAACATGTCAAAATAGTTGACATGTTTCCCCATCACAAACTCTGCATACAATTTTCAGAGGAAGTACATCGGTACTTCCCTATTGTTGTGAGGGGGGATGTCAAAAACCATGTACCACCTATCCATCCAGTTGTCTCTGATGGGTGGAAAAGTGCACCACTCAATAGAAATATGTGGCCTACTGATCTCCGGGATGTCATTCATCCCAGGCAGTCTAAACAATGAATAGATGGCTTGTTTTGTTATTTTCAGCTTTTTAACCTCATTGTAACTCAAGCCATCAGCATATTGTTGCCTTTTTCTCTCCCTGTAAGATGCGATGCTATACAACGCATCATTCGATCTTGCGATCGTATCAACAATAGATAACAATGAATCTGACAGGGAGTGGCGGAGCTCATCTCCACCCCTCCAAGCTGAACCAATCTCTCTCAACTGGCCAATGAACCTCAGTATCTCTGCATTGTTACGATCCATAGTAGCCATTGCAATCATAAATACAAATAAAATATCATTAGAAATATAAACACATGATATAATGACATATCTAAGAACTGAAAACTGTATAACTATTGACATATAAACTAAATCTATCATGTAAATTTAAAGATTGATCTTGAATTTTACAGTAAAGAATAGGCGGCATAAGCTATTTAGAGTGTTAGTCTATTCATAAGCTATTTATTGTTAATGAGAGGGGCTATTGTTGAATGAAGTTGGTAATCAATTTCTAAGCCATTTATTAATAATGAAGATTATTATCATTTTGATGAGGGTGATATTCAATGGTTATGGTAGCTATTGTTAATGAGGGTGACTATATTTCTATGAGAAAGGTAGGGTAATTCCTTTAGATGAGGCCACTTGTCAATTCCTACATCAATAATTGTTATCATAGATACAATGGGATGGTTTGGATCATATCACAACAAACTATATAAAATACATAACTTAAAGAATCAACATTAGAGTGTACAAAATGTCAAACAAAAAAAAAACATGACAAATAAAAAATCCCAATATATTCATTTGTTTTTTGAGTTAATTGGGGTTTTGGTTTCCATTGGGCATGGGAATTTTGTTAAACTGTGTTGCATGGGTACCCATACCCAGGGGTCGGGTACATGTACTGGTACCGGGTACACGTACCGAGTACTTGGGTACGACAATGGTACGTACCCAGACGTACCCTCACGTACCATGAACAGTGTTTCCATACCGAGTACTTCATAAAAAAAATTGGGTACGTTTGGTGAAAATGGTACGGCGTACCTCTATTTTGGGTACGGCTATGGTACGACCAGTATATAAAACTAAACCAAACTAATACAATTTGTTCCCATAGTTGAAGTCTAGTTCTAGCGATTTATCCTTCTTCAAACAAATATGTAGGAGCTATGATAGGATTGGTGGGAATTTTCAACCCCAAGATTTACATGGAAAGGTTGTAGGAGCTTTTTAACTCAACACAGATAATGCCTCATTTCTGTTTTGATTTGAATTTTTGTTTGAATAATGTATCACTGCTTGAACATAGATTTTAATGGCAATTCTTCACATAACATGCTCATAAATTATAGCAAGGAAATAACATTAACAATGATTTAAATGGCTAATAAACAGACACCCAAAAACATAGTAAGAAGGTGCTTTTTACATGCCTGTAGCAACCCGTTGACAGATCTGGAAATGAACGTTGAGATACCCAAGTAATGTGGCCATACAATGTGATAGCAGTGAGAAAATCTTATAATGGCTAAGATCTGAAATGTGTTGTAGATAAGTATTGGGAAAACTTCATCTTTTACTTAAATATTCAGATCTGGAAATGAGAGTTATTTGACTCACAATGCAGAGTTATGAAAGTACTATAGCAGCCTTAGAATGTGTTGGGATTGACAATCAATGGATGAAGAAGTAGACTCTGGTATAACAAATCCTGTAGTAGCTTTATTCTTCCCAATGCGCCCAATGGAAGTATGTAAGCACAATATAAGAGTGAAGATTTTACCACATTGATATTTCAATTTATGGCATCCTGGAAACTACTGGTTACACTCTTCCCATGAATCATTTCATCTACAATAGAAAAATCTTGAACTTCTTCTCCACATGAAGACCCATGACTATATACTGTCAGCGGGCATTAACAATATTGACGTGGGTGCTGTATATACAAATTGACTTAATGCTTCTAGTGATTAATAGTACATTTTCTATTGTGAAAATGACTATGTTCCTTCAGATTTTTAGAGATGGAATTTTACAATAAATCAGAAGTTTTGCCATAGAGCATATTAAATTACTTTGAATAACAAAATATGATAGCTATTTTAAGTTTTTTAAAGATTCTTTTAGAAATGAAGCAGCTACAAATGATTCAACATAGAGAGGACTGACGTAGCATTCTTTTAGTGCAATTGTTTTACCTCCTAATTATACTACAAAATTATTGTAGACAAGGAAAATAAATTGATGTAGAAAATGAAAAAAATTGAAGAAATTACCTCACAAAGGGAAGGTTAATCCAAAGGTGGAGATGGAGGGCTCAAGCACACCCAAAATCGCGTATGCACAGTCGAGGTTTCATCTTCGTTCGTCCAATAGCCGCGCCGAAAATGAGAAAATGACGGCCTCGGCCGGTTTAAAATAAAAAATAGGTTTTAACAATCGCGCCTACGTTTTAGCAAAGGAAATCGTGCTCGTGATTAACTTGACTAAAACGGAGGCGCAATTTTGTTTACTAGCCTAGTTGGCATGACCATTGCCAGCCTTAGGACTAGGCTTGGCAGGTTCGGTGTTGCTTGGGTTGATTTTTTTTTTTGGATCAAGAGTGAATGACTTCACTCCACCATTACATCTAAAGGGTCCCTCAACTTCTTGCACACACCCGTAGACAATTTGTCTATTGCAAAATGAGAAGGAAGGACGCAGGAAATCTGTTTGTCGCAAGAAAAGGAATACGTTGATGAAATTATCATTGATGCCAACATGGACTTGCAGTGGCCCCACATGTTGTCATTGATGTCACCAAGATCCTCTTGCAATGCACACGTATGGATGATCCCAATACCCTTACATCTAGTACCTTGGATCCCACACAGAGATGGTTTGTGCTTTGAATCACCTTGTACCTTGATAAGGTCCTTGTTCCCACAAGGATGGATCTTCAAGCCACCACCTTGTAGACGATGTTGAAGACCCTAGAGATGGTGTTGAAGATAGTGGAGATGGTGATGAAGCCCTTGTGGATGATGGAGAGGCCCTAGATGGATTGGAGAAGCATTAATGACCCATTATGTGGTCATTCATGCTTTGATGGTGTCATGGTACTCTAGGAGAAGGCTTGACATCCCCATAGGTGATTTCATGATGGATCTTGACCCTTGGAGGTCTCCTGGGGTGGTTGAGGTAGTTGAAGAAGTCCATGAATCCCTTCTTCCATGATCACAATGTCCTTGTAACCCTATCACTTGAAGGAATTCATGATGAGGCCCTTTTTGTGTTGGTGATGACCTTGCAACCCTTTTTGGGGTCATGGAACCTTGGTATATGATACTTGATACCATTATGATGATGATGACCTTGTATGGTCTTTGACAAGTGTATGGAATCCCTTGAAGGGGCCTTTGGACCCACACACTTGGTGGTTTAATGGGTGAAGATGTTGTGAGTGGGGACATGACACTTAATGACTTACAAGCCCTAGGAAATGATGACCATTGAAGATGTTGGTACCCGCATACATTGTGGTATGAAGGCACTTTGAAACACTTGATGACTTGATGTTGAACTTGAAAATGGTCCATGTTACCATTTGATGACAAGCTTGAAGCCCATGATGCTCTTGCACATGGCATAAACTTGGAATCCCTAATGGCTTAATGACACCCTTGCTTTAAGGGTTTATGTGACAAAATGAAAATACAAAATGAAAAAAACTTGTGTTGACTAATTTGTGGACAAACGTATGATGACCATTGAAATGGTAAGGTTGACTATTGAATAGTGTTGGATTAAAAATATAAAATAATAAAATACATTTTACCCTTGACCTTAAAGTCTTCCCTATTTCAAAGATGTGGACAACATCAATGTGTATATAAACACAAGCCTGTCAACACTCAAACAACATCCAACGAAAGTGCAAACCAACTGACGAAATTTGAAGGTCTGTGACTATGAAAAATTTGGGTAGCAGCAGGAGCAATCAAATTGCAGACCCGAATTTACAGAGGGAGGGAAGATTTTTTTTTGGATTTTTACAAGAATTTCCACAATTCAATCTTTGTAGCAGAATTCAAGTGTTGGAGGCATTTTCTACACTTCCAATAGTAATTGTTTGTGTCTTTTTTATGCTTCCCTAAAACACACAGTTTACAACAATCCATTTTTGGGGGGGACTTGCTTAGGGTCAAAACACAGAAAAACAGTCCCGAACTTGCAGCAGCTTATTGACTATGTATTCAGTGACAACCACATAGAATTATTGGAGTCTTCTATAGTACATACAGTCCCGAAATCGCAAAGGTTAAATAGTCTAATATTTTTCAGTACCAAACCCTACACACAGTTTGC
The DNA here is from genome assembly GCA_001517045.1 of Pseudotsuga menziesii. Taxonomy (NCBI): domain Eukaryota; kingdom Viridiplantae; phylum Streptophyta; class Pinopsida; order Pinales; family Pinaceae; genus Pseudotsuga; species Pseudotsuga menziesii. The sequence goes on from LPNX010451838.1 coordinate 13,876, forward strand.
AATATATGCTCTATCAGTCTTGAATTTGATACAAACAATCCCAAATTTATTATGCTTGATAAGTGTTTGGGGATGAGGTTTTTCATTGCTAAGGAAAAGAGTCTACACAACCTACATCGCATTTTTTCCCATGGAGAAAGTATTTGGGGTTTTATCAATATACAATCTGAGTTTGTTGGGTAATCTTTTACCATCACACAGGCTTTCACAAGACATCACAGATATGAGTTTTGTATTCAACCAAGCCTTCTACAGTCTGTGCTGGGTAGCTTGAAAGTATGTTGGGTAATGAATATTGCTTCTGTGTCTTCTTCCCACATACACATCTATGAATTTAAGGTCATCCACAACAACTTGATGCACAGTCCAAGGTTTGACAAAGTGTTGAGATATTTTACACACACACACATAGTACATGTATAAGATCTCTACATTAAACAAGGTATGCATGACAATAATAAGTTTATGCACAGTGATATACACTATGATGATGATTTGATGATATAATGCATGATGCACTCCTACACTCTATTGTAATGATGCGATGAAACATACTATGACATGATACACTATGATGAACAATGAAGAGTATGTACAATACAGTGATGTACTGTGATGAATGTAAAGTAATAAGCAATATATATATACACAATGAAGTATACTTGTTGAAACATACTATGACATGATACACTATGGTGAACAAAGAAGAGTATGTACAATACAATGATGTACTGTGATGAATGTAAAGTAATATGCAATATATATATACAATGAAGTATACTCGAATATGATGATGTATTTAAAAGTATAGATACAGTGGTAGATTCAACGGTATATGTACTAGTTTGATGCAAAATCAAAGTGATGATGCATACTCTATACTGATATATGATGCACACTATGCATACAATGTTGATGATGAATATTCCATGATGTGTTCAAGCATAATGATGTTGAGTATAAAAGTTATGAATAAGGATGTATGGTAATGTACAGTGGTATCTATACATTGAGCATACAATATACAGTGGTATAGTACAATAATACAATGTTGTATGAACTACTAGATGATGATGATAGGGCAATGAAATAAATAGTAATAAAGATGTTATGTACTCTATGATGAACAATGAATGATAGTGCATACTTGATACATATCCTATAATGATATTGCACAAAACTTGATGATGATAATGTTTCACACTTGATGCATACTTGCTAACGCTCTTGCTGAAGACATGAGCAAACCCATATAAACAAATTTATTAATGACTTGGCATGAGCAGTATTGAGAAAAGATTGACCAACTGTATTAAGTAGAGGTTGGAAACAACAATATATTGAACAGACATTGATGACTTGGCAGTGCTGCAACAATATTGATGAGCAAAGAATGGTGAGAAGATTGACTAGCAAAATGATGAGCAGAGGCTAATGAGCAGAAGTGGTTGAGTGGCATATTGATGACAATCAAATATTGGCATCAACCTTGCAAGTGGAATCTTGTGCTTGATTATTGGTCTCATCGACCCTTTTTTAGTTGGAACTAAGAAAATTAGGTTGGGTCATGTGACAAGAGTTGGTCCTCTTTTCATCAGTTGGTACTGATTATAATCAAGAAGACTGTAGGCTTCCATTACCATAAATAAAGTTCACATTACAAATATTCTTATGTCTCATTGATGTCATGATTGTTCTTATGACTCAAGGTTGATTTAGCTGATGCATTTGATTATGTAATTGATGACATAATGATTGATTAAAAGAAGGTACAAAGTTTATAATTTCTCACACATTGATTCACCCTCCCCCCCCCCCCCCCCCCCCCCTCCGTCTTAGTGTGGCCATTGTTTCCAACAGAATTTTTCGCAGGAAGAGTGATGCTAACGCAAGTAACAATAGAGTTGCAGAAATGAAAGCTGGTCGTAATTAATTCAAAGGATACCATAATTAATTTAAAATCTCGAGAGATTTTGATGGTGTGCTTTTTAGTCACTTTCGTATTTATTGTATAATAACTACCACTGATGTAACATGAGAGCGATGGAATGCATAGAAGTTTCTTAATAATCATTCGGATGATCAAGCCATGTGACGGAAATGACAACTACCTTTCCATTTATTTCTCACTCATGTGAAGGACTGACGGAATGAACAACTAGACATTATTACCATCCGTGCTCGAGTATGCAGCTCATTATGTTACATTCGAGAGAGAAATTGTTGTCTACAACTGTGAGAGATGAACTGATTTTTTCTTGGATCATGGTTATTTCGATTTCTAGCATAAGCATAGCTGTAGAAATTGAGCTCACGGCTCCATCACCCACACTCATCATGGATGACATTGTTGGATACGTTCCACCACGAAACCTACGACTACCAAAGAAGTTGAACAGGCTCCATTTATCCCTTCAGTCAGGTTACAACCAGACCCACTGGGGCTATCATGTACAACAGTGAGGAAATGTTTTGGGAGCCAAAAGAAGAAAGAACCACCACCACTAGATGAGGAGGAAGAATCAGGTTCTACAATTATGTTTCCACCATATGTTCCATTGAGACGATTTGACGTGCCAATAATTAGAGTGCTGAAGAATGCATGGTACCCATTGCAAGCACCAATTGTACCAAAAGGAGTTCAGGTGTCCTAGAACATTCTGTCGAACCTTAAGAAGCTCACCTTTGTCGATCATGACACAAGGAAATATCCATATTTGGACATGAAGAATTACATGGTTGTTTTATAGGATACACTGGATAGTCCGAAGCGCCTAGCTCCAATAGAATGGGAAAGAGGATTGGACCAGGAAGGGTTATTGTCATTGATGTATATGATGCATTTCATCTGGAGCATTGAAGTGAATGCATGTGTCAAGAAATTACTAGTATTATTCCATGGTGGTTTCCTATGGCTCGACAAGGAAATTTCTGTGGATGTCGAACCGATAGAAGAAATTATAGGATTACAACTTGTAGGTATAAACCCAACACCATTTTTCAAGAAAGAACAAGAAATTATGCTGATGAACAAGATGAAGGAAAAGTATGATTTTTCTAGGGATACAAGAGGTTTCTTAATCATCTCCATAAATAACCATACTATTCAGTTCACCGCGAAGGTGTTAGATACCAAATTATTAGGAAAGATGTGACCGAACCAATTTACTACAGGTACGATCGCGGTGGCTGAAATTTGTGCGAAGGGAGTTTAAATGAACTGGTCACATTATCTATTGAATGAGTTATTAGGAGATGTAGAAGAATCACAGGAAAAAGGTATTGCATTCCATTATTCTTGGATACTCATTTTGATTTCATTTGTCGCATGGGCTAAGCTAGAAACTACCAAGGGGTAGATATACTAGTGTGTTGTCGTAGAGCTCGATACCAGAATCTATGGTTCGAGAAAGATAAAAAGGAGTGACAAAGGGACAATAATGTTCATTTTTTTATGCATGGAGAAGCCTTGCACTTTTAGATGAAGCAACAAGAAAGAATCACAGACGAAATCGTTAAGCAGTTTCACAACATTATTAAATTTATAATTGAGCCCCATCACATCTTGTTGCAACCACGATAAGATCCACACTGATAATGGTTGGAGACCCAATTCTTGTTGTCTAAAGAATAATTTGAGTCCATTACCCAAAATTGGTCGAAAGAATGGTGAGTTCCTATTGCAGATGACCTACTATCTGCCAAATATGAGTTGTGAAAGGATGACCCATAAATGCAGAAGGATTGAGAACATGGAGGGGACCCACCACCATTAGCACAATATCAACATAATTCTCCCAACCCTCCTTAGAATGATTCAAGTGCAACCCAAATAGACCCGATGGTTTTCGAAAAGAGGAAGCAGACTGAGTATCTTGATGCAAGGCATAAGAAGAGGAAGAATGACAAAACAGCAGGAACCGTCGGGCTTGAAAACGACGATGTTACCCTGCTAACATAAATAATGACAGAGGTCTCTAGGCAGAGCCTTCAGAAAGTAGATGAGAAACAAATAGAGATTACAAGAAGTATAACATACTTACTCCAGACGCTTTGTACAAAGGTTAAAGAAGTACAAGTTGCGGTCGACTACAGACCACAAGTGCCAGAGTCACAAGACTTAGCTGGCCCATTAGAAGAAATACCGGTTGAGGTGTCGATACCTATTCCACCAATAAAAAATCAATTGGTGGGAGAAGCACTCGACCTGGGAATGACAAAGTTGAACAACATGGACAAGAAATTGGGCCATGTTACCATTTGTTTTTCGCAGATGCCACTATATGAAGTATATGCTATACAAAATGTCACAGTCGCGGAAATGAAAGTTAGAGAAGGATCATTTATCAAGCAAGTGCACACATCAAATAATACTATTAGTAAGATGAAGAAAACAACCAAGGAAACCGAACAAAAATCCAAGACCTGAGAGGAGGACATGCAAAGGCTCCAAAATGTTGTAACACTTGATTGCAACAATTTTTCCGATGAAGGAATAACAGAGGAAATGTTTACATAGGACAAGGTCATTTGACTTGTAGAAATAACATCGAACCTTTAAAAAAAGGTCGTAGAGTTAAAAGTGCAGGTAAAACCCAGTACACCCCTCAAGGTGCTAGAAGAGAGAAGGATGACAACAACATAAGATGTGAAGAAAATCGAAGAAGCATAGGAACTATGCACTAAGGAAATTGAGAAAGTTTCTCAAAAATGGGAAGTGTTGATTGACGATGCTAAGTTAGAACAAGTCGTAGAGTAGTTGTGCATTGCTGAGACTGAGGTGACTCAGTAGATAAAAAAAAAATGAGATGAAGAAGTTTCCCTTAGGTGAGAAAATGGCTAAGGCTGCGGACATGAAAAAGATACAACAACAAGTCACAGCCCTGTGAACTCAACAACAGTATAGAATTGACAAAGTTACCAAATTATAGGCCGAAGAAAAAAGATTCACAAGCATTATTCATCTTGTACATCAAAAGTGTGACAAAAAATAGAGTCCGCAAGACTTGCAATGTCAGAACACATTAGTTTCGACCCTGTGTAAACTTCCAAAAGGGAAAAGAATATGTGCAAAGGGGTACAAAGGAAATAGTGAAAATATTCCAAGATTCTCAATGTAAAGTCTTCACAATGGAAGAACCTTTGGAATAGCACAGCGTGGCTTAGGATGAGTCATAGGTGAGTGTTGGGGGCATGCTATCCCTAGGAAAAGATATGCAAAATTCAATTAGAATTGTGCTCAAAACGAGAAGAGTCTGGTCACACAATAAAGGAATCCACGATGGAGGAAGAGATAATACAAAAGAAGTAGTGGTAGAAGGAAAGTTGCAACAGAATCAACCACGAGGGAATAAGTCCACCACATAAGGGAACGCTGCGATAGAACAAACCGTGAGAGAAGAAGTCCATGACAAAAGGGAAATATGTGATAAGATCAGGCACGATGGAAGGAACCAATATAAAAGGCATGCGACAGTTGAAAAAGTCAGCTCAGGAGATCGTGGATAAGAAGTTGGCTATAGTCACCAGTGCTTTAGGAAATAAAGAATATTTGTATTTTGGGACGATATTACCTACTAACATTTGTAACGAAAATGTATGAGAATAGGAATGTCAGCCCCTTTGCTAACATAATGAATTCGGTTGATTATGACATGTAGAGTCTATAAAAGGAAGAACCCAAGCTGTGTGTGGGTTACTTCCTGGTCGGTTGCTTGCTTGCTTTTTTTCTAGTTGGTATGTGTCTATTTGTAGAGTCAAAGAGTTGAATCGAAAAAGAGTCGTAGAGTTGTAGAGAAGAGTTTCCAAGTCGTAGAGTTGTAGAGAAGAGTTTCCAAGTCATAGAGTTGTAGAGAAGAGTGAGTTGATCTAGACTGTGTGCAGATCGATAGTAGAGTGAAGGAGAGAAAAACTTCACAGATCTAAGACTGCAAGCTGAGTGCGCAGACAAAATGTGCCATATATTTCTCATGTCAGATGAATAGTGCCTTTGTGGTTTTCCTAGATGGGTTTCGACGTTAAATTTTATCTATGTGTATATTTCATGAATGTGTTTATGTCGCATGAATTCATGTTGTGAATGAATGTATGTGTATTTTCTTATGAATGAGTATTTATATTCATTTGTCGAATTGTCGCTAGTTGGAATCCCTGGTAAGGAATTATATTAACTATTATTATCTCGGTCGATGGACAAATAAGGACATATCTTGAATACATGCATTAGGAATAAGGAATATAACCACCGACTTCAGTCAAACGAGATAGACAGGTTCCAAAGAAGAGGGAATCCCAACAGAACTGTAGAAACATGGTTTTGGAAGTTACCCATTAAGAGATATCTTGGGTGAGACTGCATCTATGTCATAGGTGTTGTCGACTGAGCCCTACTCTGTTGGGTCGATATCTTGGGCATTGTTGATGGAAAAACTAGGGAATGAACATGGGTCGCAGGGAGAAACAACAACAACATTCTATGAGTTACTTGAATAATAAGAAATAAAACTGATCCCATCCCAAGCTTTAGACTAGAAAATAGTGACCTCCCAGTTCCATTAGAATTCAATTGGAAATGGCCTAATCAAGTTGTACTAGATTCGAACTTTCTTCCTAGTTTCTCCAAATTGATTACTATCACTCCCAGACTCTGTCAAGTTGAGTCCCATTTTTTTATCAGTGTTTTTTATAGCCATTTCGGGTAGATACATTCCATCCATTCATTTCATTCCATTCATTTCCATTTTCAGTTCTTATTTGAATGTGTAAATTTTTCTATTGAACAAATTGCTCTAAACTATGTTATGCAATAATTTTAAAACACTTAATAAAATAAGATATACCTTCCCATGGATCATGTAATATACATGAATGAAAAAAATATCCACAATAATAATAATAATTGTCTAGTTTTAAGGCCACGACCTTGCTAGACACTAAATTCATGTATGAGACCCCATTGTTTGCGGGACAAGGCCCCCCCTCTACACAATGATTTGATGGCTAAAGTCTATGGAGGTGTACATACCCTACCCCCTTTAATATTTGAACTTATGAACTCCTAAGAGAAAACACATGTTCTTCACCATTAAGCCCACTCAAAGAGGAAATACAAATTATATAATATATAAGGCATGAAAATAATCTATATTGAATCAAAGAGGTTATGCTCAAATTTATATACACTTGTGTTCTAAACAATTTCAAAATGTGAAATACCCTTATACAATTTAAAAATTAATATACTTCAAAATTTGGCATTATCTTAATAAACACTTTTCCTTTTAAATTGCATTTTTAGAAATTGCTTCAAGCACCTTAATAACATTTATGTCCAACACATCCATATGTGGATGATATTAGCGAAGGGTCGAATGGATTTTGTGCAAAGTTTAGGGTCTACGAAAACCGTAAATCATTTCAAGGTAAATGGTTAGCAGGTTGATTAAAGTGTGGATACAATTGAGGAGGCTAATATTTTTTCATTTTTGACTTCCCATCTTCTATTGGAAGGTGGTGTTGGATGTTTTGAGGTTGTCTTTAGGTGTCCAAAGTTTGGTGAGGACAGGATATAAATTTTTCTCCACCTAAAATATTTGCTTTGCATGGATGGGTGGAGTGAGTGGACTCTCCAAGTGTGCAGGAAGAGATTGTAAATCTCATAAATCACTTGTATGTGGGAGATCTCAAAACTTATGTAAATCATGTGATTGTAAATGAGCTGCAGTCAAAACCCTTGAATGCGAGTAATGACAAATTGGTGACGAACCTCTTGTTGAGGGCTTGTATCTCCAATAGTGGTAATACTCCTTTCAAACTACCTTCTTCTCCCTATGATGTGTTTCTTTTGGGTTTAGTTCCTACTTTCATTTTAGAAACTTGTTGGGATTTTCAATCATTCCTAGTGTTGGATGTAGTTGTTCAAAAGGGTTTTGGAAAGGGTTTTATATGGAGATTCTTGGATCTCAATTGTTTGGTCCATAGTGCTAAGTTGGGTGTTTGGTATCTTAAGTGTTTGTGTCATGTTGCAGCACTGGTGGGTTACGTTATTTAGGTAACCTTGTTTACTGGCTTGTTGATGTGTGCAGATGGACATAGACATGGAGTGGAGGGAGCACAGTTACCCGGATTTGATAGATGAGGTCCGAAGGGAACTTGAGGTGACTCAGGAGCTAACCGATGTGGGGCTCCTAAAGTTTGTCATGTTCCCCTTTATGCGCTCAGTAGATAATCTCATGCAGGAGATACTGAGGATGTGATTCCCACAACAACGGGTGTTCCATGTGGGTGACCAGGACTTGGCGATCACTGCCCAGGATCTTTACTTTTTGATAGGTTTGAGCCCTCGTGGGATGAGGGATTTTGTTTATCCGTGAATGAGTGGAGGGTGGTTGATTCAATATTTGATCAACCATTACTGTGGAGGATCATATGAGGCCTACGATCATGGGAAGAATAGGGTTGTGAGCATAGTGACCCTGCAGGCACGGGCTATGGATACAATGGTATTGAGGGTCCTTGGGCCTGCCTTGCCACATAGGATTTAGGGTGGGAATTTGATTCTAGTAGAGTGTGTACTAGCAGGTGAGCAAGTGGATTGGGGTTCGATGCTTCAGAATAGCATCATGGAGGGACTATGATGATGCATCGGAGGAGGGAGAGGAAATTCCATCATGGGAGTGTCCTATGTGATTTATTCTTGGAGTAGTTTCCTTCACTATGGTTGTAGTTCTATTGCCAGCGCGAGGATCCCGTGAGCCACATATGAGATTATGGGAGAGTGATGTTATGCCCCACTTAGGGGGCAGTGAGGTGGGTGCCTATTATATGCCATGGTTTATGGAGGTGTGGATTCAATTGGTCATCTCGATGGAGTAGTATCCTTGGTAAGGCATGGACTACACTGGTGATATAGAGCTACCTCAACCTCTAGGTGGTTGGGATGAGACACGTATGCACTGAGTATTGTTAGTATGATATCTATTTATGTACTTTGATTTGATGTTATGTACATATTTTGATATATACTTGTATTCGACTACTCACTTGTTGTTCTTGGTGATGCAAATGTGGGACCAGTTCTCTTTCCTTTTAGGGTGCATCGCTATCATCACCGAGGTAAGAGGGAGGAGAGGGTTGTTGAGGGTTTTGTTGCTAATGTTGGTGCTCCCACTGGGGGGACTATAGATGGTGCAACTGGGGGTGTTGTTGGGAGTGATGGGGTTACTGTTTCCTTAGCCGAGTTAGAGAGGCGGTTAGCTATTGCGACCATGGGCATTGACGAGTGGGATATTGAGGATCTCACATTATCCCTAACTCTATAGTTGTTGACACCATGTGGTCTAGGATTCTAAGATGTGATGCAGAGGGTTGTGATTACTTGATACAGGGCCCAAGTAGCTCGGGGAGGGGAGAGGTCTCCTCCTAGGAAGAGACCATGATAGGAGCCAGGACCATCTCAGGGCCTGAGCCTAAGATAGTCAGAGGTGAGGTTGTTTGACCATTAGCCATTATGGGGCCTCATGATCTAGCATGTGGTAGATCAACTTGAGAGTTCCATGTTCATGAAATGGTTCTATTCAGGGCTGAGGGCTCTTATTTTTTATATGTATATTGATCGAGCCTATGGGAGGTGGTTTATATGATGTATCCTCTGTAAGGCATATGATTATATTTGTATATTCCTGATGAGGACCATTTTTGTACATGACACACTATTTTTTGATATATATATATATGTATGTATACATACATACATACATACATACATACATACATACATACATATATATATATACATATACATATGTACATACATATATATGTACATACATATATATGTACATACATATATACATACATATACCTATACATATATACCATTTTTGGGTGGCGCACATGTTATTCCTCATGTATATTTGATGTATGTGTATGTTTATCTATGCTTATGTTGTTCATACCGATGCTCAATAGTTGGTACCTATACATGCTTTTTGGTGAGCAACACAGGAGGAGGATGCTATGTGTGGATGTTGATATGTTTTATGTGTAGTCATATGTACTTTCACATGATGTTATATTGGGTTATCGACACATTTGTTTATGTGATAGATGTTTTATACATGTATAGTTATGAGTACTTGTACATTTATGAGTTAACCTTTGTTTTATTGTGCATGTTTAGTTATGATGTATCAAGTTTCAATCCAAGACTCTGTTGGCGATTACGTCGACTATATTAGCACTCCTTGGGACATGAGTGAAAATGATGAATTGAAACTGTTGTATGAGGAGAAGTACTCGAAGATACTTGCAGAAGAGAAGTGGGTCAAGGACACAAAACACATTGTTTAGTTGCAACACAACTAAATTAGAATCTAGTTGGACGTGCAAGTGGGTTATATCAAAATGGGTGGCATCAATCATAAGACCTATAACGACACCGTACTCAGCTTGATTTGCAGATTTTATGGAGATTATACCCATAATTTCCCACACCTTGCTCGAGCTCGTCAGTTGTGTGATTGTTTTGGATGGAACTATAATAATAAATAGGGTTTGAACTATCACGAATCATATTCAAAGAATAACAATCGTATTCCTATAAGCTAAACATTCAGGATATGCTAGCAATCAATTATAAAGAAGCATGCCTTATTTCAATGGTTATCCTACGGGATCCTTAGTTTGTTGATCCATATATTTGTCTTCCACAATATCTGATTTTTGAGACCTGCAAACACAATAAAAATAATACCTTTCCCAAATACAAAAACAAATCTGAAACTTATAATCAATGTTATTAGGAAAAATTGATTTTTGAATTCAAATACTAAAAAAATGGAATTTAGTAAACGTTAAGAAAATAGATCTTCATTTATAAATGTAAACAACGATTACAAACCTGATATTGTTGTCGACACTTCTTATCACCATTGTCTGAGTTCCTCCAATCCTGGGCCACTTAGAGCATATTCAGAGCTCTAACTCCGTATGCAAAGGGAAAGGGGAAAAAAGATAGTTTTAGGTTCCTAATCCAACATAGAATCTATATAACACAGATAAGGATTTATGCATATTTGAAGATCATGAACCCAAGGAACAACCACTCGTGAAGTCTGCAGCTCGAGGGTAAAAAAATGAATCTCTATCTATTTTCCTCTAACTCTAGGCCTCAATTTAGAGCCTTTATAAGTTGATTGAACAATTGGTAGCATTTCTAAGAGTATAGGTGTGTACATATATCATGGAATCGACTCAAAATTGTATAAAATTTTGTGCATCTAGAGTTTTCTAGGTAGACACGCTTTTCTAACTAGAAATGAACATCTAAGAAGCACTTTCCTTTGGCATGCCTATGTGACCTATAAGGCTAAAGCAACCCTTATTCAACATGAAATCATAATAACTAATGGGTAAGAAGGCCAAATGAGCATGGATGACTTGGTGGTATCAATTAATGCTATAATAGGGATGAGGCCAACAAACGTGACATTGTTAACACCTCCCAAGGTAAATATAGTAATTACATTATACCTTTTCCTGCCACCCAGCCAATGGTGTTGCAAAATCCCTTCCCTCCACAATGGTTAGTATAAACACAATCAACAGTACCTTAGCCTAGTCCATTGTCTACGCCAACCTTGCTTCATAGTTAACTGTTGATTAATGTCAACCTTGGATTGTACACACTAATTATCTTAGTGTTTCTCTTGACAAAAATTCTAATTGATTACAATAATAAATCAACTACGTAAAAAATTCAAAGAAGATAGAGCGGGAATTTTAAGTATACATGTCTTAAAATAAACGATAAAAGTATAGAGACTAAAATTCTCCATGAAAATGACAAAAAACAATCTTTTTATATTTTTAACGAAGTCTTGTTGAATGTCAAACTACATTTTATTTCCTCCACTTTCCTTTCGTCTAAACTTTTTTCAAGCTAAGGAGAGTTGTTATGGATCTAGGATTTAGTCGATCTGTAGATGCATCAATTTATAAGGGTTGTATACTACTCAAATATTCATGCATTACACAATACTTTATTACTTTAGCTGCTCTGAATGTACAAGGGTATAATAGAGTCGAAAGCATGAGGGCATAGACTAGCATAGAACAAAGAAAAGAACATAACATCGGTAATTAACCACAAAACAATGCATAGCCAAAATGAGACCACAATAAATTGATCTAACCAACTATTGCAAGGTATATAAAATTTTGGATTTCAAATTCTAAAAAATAACAAGGTTATGTATTGCACCAGGATTTGGAAAACCAACAGCTACGAACAATACACTAAGAATGGCTTGATATTCGCCCATCATTAACCAATAGTTTACCACTTTAGCACCCAAACTATGGCCTTAGAATCCATACACTAACATCTTCTTCACCATATTTGCAACATCATGGAGCTTTACCTTCTCTTCTGAAATGAGGTTAATAGCTCCCTTGCATTTTTAACACATTTTTTGCACTTTTTCACCCCTCCCAAATTGCCAACTCCACCTGAGCTAAAAAAAAAGGGCTCCTGCGTTGTGATTCAGGAACTTCCACTCAACAAATCATAGAGCTGATAAATCCATTGTCACCAGAACAAAGTATTTCTTCTCCGAAGCCAACATAAGATAACCCTAAATACAACACCAACACTCTCATATTTCTGAGTACATATAAATTTTGACGGAACTAGAACGTTTAAGGATAAAGTAGAGTCTGCCAACTTTAGAAAAAACATTTATGCACCAAATCTGACGACTGCCAAAACTCTTGACTTCGAAATTTAATGTGATTTTGTGTGCAGCAGGTCACTGGATTCAATATCTCTAGAGGAGCTTTCATATAGCTCCTCGTCATTCGATCTAAAAGGTGGATTACATGAGGTGCACTACGTGTCTATAATAACCAAGCTCGATTTCCAATGCAAACAATGTCTTAGTATCTAGAGACACAATTTTTTTACTTCCCTTTGGGTCCCACAGTCATGGGATGGGGTGAACAATAACCAGCTTGATGTACGTCATTTAATGCAGCGACAACAGGCATGTCACCTATTGAATCTCAAGATGCTTGAGGTCCAAGGGGTGACATGCCTACTGCCACCGCGTTAAATAGATTGCAACATGTTGGTTATTGTTAGCCCATTAGGATTACATATATGCATATAAATTGTTTTTTCAAAATTATAACCCTATGAGGACGAACAGACAACTTAAATTCCTTTGTTTGAACATCACACTTTATAGAAAATAGGATCTAGCAGAGATTACAGTTTAGACGCAATAGAAAAGTGTTTCAATGAAACAAGTAGATTAAAATATTGTTTTGGCCATTTTAGTGGAGCATAGTATGTTCCACTAAACATTTGGAATATCACATGAGAAAGAGTCAATCTTTAAATCCCTTTGTAGCTATCACAGTCCATTGCAAGTGCTTCAACAGATCTGCGGACTTTGGAATGCCATAGGAGGAAGCATAAATATTTAATTCCCACAACTGCAAAAGTGCCAACAAAAATGTTCACGTCTTTCAAATTAATCTAAAGATACATATGATTGTCATCTACAAAACCATTGCACCATTATGTTTGTTCCCTCAGCTAATATATGAAGCATATAAAATTTAACAAAACCTTTGGAATTCACTCAAGACCTTTTGGTGCCATATTATAATAGTACTTTAAGCTTAAGTCCACAAATATTTATTTTTCTATTATTCTCCTTGCCACAATTCTTCCAAACACCCTATGTGGTTGACCATTTCTAAAACCATTAACTTCTTCATTGGAATGCAAGAAGGCATAAAAGATTAGCCGCCGTCCTCAAGGAAAAGCCATATAAGACTTGGTTTAATCATTAGAAACGACACACAACTTCACTGCATTGTAACAACTACTCCAACAATCTAAACTATAAATTTCATACATAGAGATGAACTATAGAGTTTAACATAAAATAAATTTGAGATCAAGCATAGGGTAACTATGGACTTAACTATGGACTTTCTTGGAAATGGTGCCATTGTCCTGAAGCTTTCAATACTTCTCTATCATTCAAAATAGAATGGTTACTTTGGTTACTATTTAATACAATTATTGGTTGTATGGGTTTATAGTCTGATGCAAACTCTTGTTCCAACAATAATTTTACTCATGCATACAAAATATTGGATTAACTCAAGGATATTTCATAGTCTTGAGATTGCTTGACCAAGAACGAGCAACCGACGAGGGGAATGAGCAATCATTGAGGAGCATCAAGTCTAGAAGAGGAGCATAGTTTTTAGACTATTAACCCTTATGGATTAGAGGCGACAAGGTTTGAGTCTATAGGAACAACAACTATGGAAAGAGGGTAAGGATACACTTGGATGCATCCAAGTATAAGCTTGAATATGTGTCCATCGGTCATATGTTCAAAGCGCAATCAAATTCCCTACTTTCATGTATGTCCAAAAGCTCAAACATTTAACGCTTGTAAAGCTTACAAACATTTAGCATTTGTAACCTAATGTTAATGTGAACTCAATATTAATAGACTTTACTTGGATTTAGATATGTTTTAAACCAAGCGTTTCACTATCACCATCCATTGAGTTCTCTTTGACCTCGATATGAGACCTTATTTTTTAAAAACTTCTAGTAAAAATAATGAAGTCTACAAGTAAAAAAATAAATTTGAAACTCATAGAAGAGGGTTACCATGAGGCATATTACGTGAATAATTAATTACCATGTGAAACTATAACCCAGGGAGAGTCAAGTGGTGGCTATTCTAATATCACAAAAATCTAAACTATCAAACATTGAACAACACATTACAACTATCCCTTAAGCATGGACTAAGTTGCTTTGCAACTATTATCTTCTTATTTTTTTTAAATATTTTTGAAACATCTTTCTCTGTCATAACACATTTATTGATGAAAAAATATGTGATAACATCGTTGTCTGGTGGAGTTTGGGATGGGTTTTTTGTTTCGGTGCAAAATTTGGCGATTTTTATTTTAGGTTTTTCATTTTGACGAACCAACAAAATTGGAATTGATACGCAAGTGGATGATTGTGGGATCGATCTTTTCCACATAAGTTGAATAGGCATTATCTTTACAAGGATGAAATAACATATCTAAGTGTACCTCTGCTGATATAAAGAAGCCCAAAATATTTAAAAAATTACCTGGAAGCAACTAGAGGAGTGAGTGACTAGATGAATATTATCATAGATTATTGAGAGACCAAAACTAGAAGAGGTCGGAGGACTGAATGAATGGATATATAGTTGAGAGGCCAAGTTTTTGGTGAAAAAAACCAGTGAGCAAAGCATAATAATAATTTAGGATTTGGTATTTAGATATGTTTAGGGTTTGATATCTAGGGTTATGAGGGTTTAGGGTCAAGGGATGACATGGACAAGAGATGAAAGTTTGAATTGGTAACGTCAAAGAATAGTATAAATGGTGAATGTTTTGGGACAAATTTTAAGAGGACTTTGTTTTTAGATGTTTAAATCTAAATGTTTACATCGTACCTTTTACATTTAAATATGCATCTTACATTTTAGACTTAAAATTGAGAGTATTTTGAGAAGTTTTTGTTTTCAAATGAAAAAAAAATCGGTTTTCTTGCTATTCATGAGAATCAAAGTAAAAATTATTTTAGAAAGGTGTTCTCTTTCACCCTTTAAACTTCCAAAAGCTTGAATACATGTCAAAAATCATCTAATACACAAAAAAAACTCTTTCCTGACAAACAAAACTATGAACACCACAAAAGGACTAGCTTGAGCAACTTAACTATAAACCCTCAGACATGCCACTTACAAAGTATCATACATGGTTCAACAACAAAACCAGTTTGACCACAAAGCTAAGAATCAACTAAAAGCTTTAGAACCTTCATGGATAATAGTATTGTCCATTTTTTTTTGAAAATGCATAGTTCCAATATGACACTGAACCACTTCTTTTGATAGTCTATTTGCTTTGGAATTGTAAATCTTGTAAATATGCACAAAAGATATTTGATTGAAAGATTCAATCAAATGTTTGACTCTTCTGCACCAATATCTTAACTGTAAGACATGAAGGTTGAAATTACCCTTCTCCCATTCAACAATAAGCTTCGAGTCGCAAAAAATTCTAATCGAATCATTACCGGTTTTGGTGGAAAAGAAGAGGACTCCCCACATGCCTAATAACTCTACTTTAGTGTTTCTCCCCATACCACCTCCCATCCATAAATTGAAATAGTGATTCTCATCGATCCAAACAACCATACCACTCCCACAACATCCCTCTACTGAAGAATCATCAAAATAACCAACAACAAAGTATAAGGATGGCATAGGATTATAAATATTTTTCTGATAT
Organism: Pseudotsuga menziesii; assembly: GCA_001517045.1. NCBI lineage: Eukaryota > Viridiplantae > Streptophyta > Pinopsida > Pinales > Pinaceae > Pseudotsuga > Pseudotsuga menziesii. Next base: position 30,247 of record LPNX010451838.1, read on the forward strand.
TTTAACTGATAATTTCTAGAAAATTCCTTGAATAAAGTTAAACTTTTTATGCAACAATGATTAAAATTAGACCTAATATTCTCAAATATGATCTTGTTTCACATATTTCAATTGTCCCAACTTATGAAGATAAGTAACACCCTATAGTTCATTTCTTTTGAAAACCATATCCTAAAGCTTTCTTCCATATTACAATACCCCCAGGAAGATTTAATGTTTAAATATCCACGAACACAAGACCAACCCACTTTACTAAAGACAAAAGAGATAAATAAGTGATCAACCGAATCATCTTCCCTTCTACATAATATACATATTCCTATACTATACCAACCTTTATTCATTATATTTTTCCAAGTGAGAATTTTATTTTCTAGAAGAAGCCAAAAAAACATTTAAGTTTTTGAGGTATATTCCACTTCCATTTTTTTCATTCCACCATTTTTTGTCGTAGTGATTTTGCACATAAATTATTGCTTCATAAGCCTCCTTCGTTGTAATCTTCTCGTTGGATTTGTTCCATGTCCATACTATCTTACCTTCTGAAGAGACAAGTCTTATACCTAAATTGATTATAGAGTTTGCATACATGTCCCAAGTTACAACCCAGTCTCCTGAAAAGCCAATGTCTCTAGAATTTAACCAATAACCTCCCTTCACCCACCTTTTTTTCGTCGATGATGTTATTATCTTTGGCTCTGATAAGATTGAGGACTAGAAGTATATGTAGTACATCCTCAAAAAAAATTTCTCGGCATCAAGGATGGATATAAGCCCAGGGAATTATATGTTATATCAGAAAAGGGTCTCTAATAAAGGTTTGCCTGATATTTGTTAAGTTTTTCAATTCAAGATGGAAGTTCAAGAAGCAGGTTTCAAATATCCTGGTTTATTTTTGAAACCAAATAAATATAGGAACAAGTATTGGATGTGGCTAGTGAAAAGAATAGATAAAAGGACAAGCAATTGGGCATATAGATTTTTGTCCTTAGGTGGAATACCAACTCTTATTCAGGGATTGCTGACCGGTGTACCATTGTATTGTTTCTCCCTAGTCATGATCCCTCAAGCCATATTAAACCTTATCAGATCTAAAATCTTTAACTTATTGTGGGTTGGTTTAGGTAAGGAGAAAAAACGATGAAATTTTTAGGCCAAAAAACTTACCCTTTAGCTTAGCTTCAAAGATCATTCGGTTGCGTCCCTCAATGAACAGAAGAAAGAGAAAGGGAGACAGAGGGAAACCATGTTGAAGCCCTTTAGTAATTTTGAAAAACTTAGCTGGAACTCCATTAACTAGAACAAGGAAATTCGCTAAAGAAACATAGGATAAAATCCAATTTGATGCATCCATTGGAATGCGGATCTGAATCAGAACTAGTCTGAGAAACACCTAATCCACCTTGTCGTAATCCTTAGCAATATCCTTTTTAATATCAAAGAACTTGACTTCTTTGACTTTATCCAAATGAAGACACTCTTGGGATACCCCTATAGCTTCCAAAATTTGCCTATTAGAGAAGAAACCAAATTTCATGGGACATCCTTTCAGATAAAATGGATTTATCCTATTAGCAATGATCTTAGTAACCATCTTATACATCAATTTGCAGAGATTAATTGGTCTGAAATCAAAACTAAATAAAAAGGCTTCTCTTTATTGGGAACCAGAGCAATAAAAGTGGAAGTAAGAGCATCGGACATGAACCCTTTAGTTCTTGACAATTCAAATATATCCAAGATATCCTTCCCCATAATATCCATAAAGGAGGTGAAAAAATATGTCATCCAACCATCTGGCCCTGGAATTTTGTCTTTAGCGAAACTAGACAGATTATTTTTTACTTCTTCAATACTGATAGCCTTCCCTAAATGAGTTCCTTCTTCGCTTGTGAGAAAAGAAGGGTAGTGTTTTAAGACCTCCAATTGATCACCAATGCTATCCCTACTAGGATATTTATAAAGAGAATTAAAGTAATTGATAGTAGCATTTTGAATATCTTGTTGAGAATGAACTGAAACTCCATATGGAAAAGAAATATCCCATATTATATTTAATTTTTTTTTATCAAGCATACCTGTGAAAGAATTTTGTATTATTGTCACTAGCCTCACTCCAAACAACACTACTTTTTAACCTCTAGAATCTTCCTCTCTTTTTAGCAAGGCATCCATATTGACTTTTAAATATACCATTAAAACCCTTTCTTCAACATAAAGATTTACATTCAAGTTTGTTAGCAGAATTTCCATAATTTGAGATTCAACTTGAAGCAAAGATCTTCTATCTTCTTCCTCTTTTTTCCTTATTTAAAATTTCACTAATTTTTTCAACTTTTTTAATTTTATGAATTAGACTTTATGTAGTATTCAATCCTTCTTGAACATGAATATGTCATGATATTATAAACCCACTCCATACTTAGGATATCAATATTTAATCATTTCCGATTAATTTCCTATCCACTAGCCTAGATAGTTGGCATCCACTTGCATCACTTGGTCAACACTTGACATATATACCCTAGGATCGCCTTTATCCTAATTCTAGTTGGATCATGTCCAATTTATTGACTTCCAAATTTAGTAACTGCGCCTTCCTGCAGATTCTATCTTTATCCTTATTTATTTATGAATTTCATTGGATAAGGTAAAGCTATTAAACTAGGAAACTGCTATCTTTTGTTTCCAACCCATCATCCATGAATTTCTCTCTAGATTCATGATTAGCATGTTTTTCCATTACTCATGACAACTCACTCATGCTTTATCTAATTCGTGAGGTCCTTGACAAAGTTGGAAAGTGCTTTAGTCACCTATGTGAGTTTATTATATTTAGTAAGCCTGATTTATGATCTAGCATGAGTTGTCTTCTAGAAACTCAATTTAGCTTTTCAAGGATGTATTACTATTGTAATAATCAATCAATTATTCAATCTTCACTTCTTCGTGTGATTCAGTCTCATTATTCTTCTCTCTAGTTTCCTTGTGCATGCTTGTGAGAATTATATTGTAGCTAGATTCATGTCTTGTGCTTACACATTGTATTAAGCCTCAATTTCTTTATGGTATAAGAGATGTTATTTCTACAAGGTATCAAAGTGAAAGGTTTCTTAAGTTCTACAGAGTTGAGGAGCTATCAGTGTTAAGTTTTCTTAATTTGCTCAGATGATATCTTAAAACAAATTGTTACTAGTAGGATCACTGAAAGAACAACAAGCACAGAAACACAATAACACAAATATTTTCCTCGGGGAAACCACAAGGGAGAAAACCCCACAAAACTTCCTCAGTATATAACTCAACTAGAGCAGTGTAAAACCCAGACAATTGCTTCTCTCTTCTTTTTGGCGCACTTGTTCTTCTCTCTCTTGCAAAACTTGCTTGAGTGAGTGTGTACAAATGAAGGGGAGCACCTCCCTATTTATATTCTTCAGTTGACTTGACCTGGGACCTAACAGGGCCGACTTGTCTATTAAGACACCAGAAATAATATTTATCATATGGACACTTGGGTACTATTGACCTGACTTACATCTGAAGGTTTACATTGATTCTTTCAATGACTCTTACATGACCAAACTCATATCCTGATGGAGGAACACAATCAATACATTTGGAATATATTCTGAAGTTACAATACTTTAACACTCCCTCTTAACTAGGAAGGTATTCAGCCAAGGTAGCAATTGCTACCACAACTGTACAACTAACTGGTGAGTCTCTATATTTCATAGGAAGTTTTGGAACACCATCATACATCTTCATCAACGATCTCGGCTAGATCATCTTCTGCAATCTCGGTATGTGAATACTGAATCATCTTATGTACACACTAATTCATCCTCTATCACATCAATATATGCATACTGAATCATCTTCTAGATCATCTTCTACAGCATCAGTATGTGAATACTGAATAATATTCTGTCACTTAGGTATGTGGATACTGAATCATCTTCTGTCACTTCAGTATGTGGATATTGAATCATCTTCTGTAACATCAGTATGTGAATATTAAATCTTTTTCTGCCATATCAACAAGTGAATATTGATTCATATTCTGCCACATTAACATGTGAATGCTAAGTCATCTTTTTCCAATATCAGTATGTGAATATTGAAACATCATCTGCAACTGAAACATTGTCTGCAACATTAGTATGTAAATAATGAAAAATCATCTGCAACATCAGTATATAGATACTGAAACATCATCCGCAAAATCAATATATAGATACGGAAACATCATCTGCAACATCAGTATATAGATACTAAAACATCATCTGCAACATCAATGTATAGATACTAAAACATCAACAACAACCTCATTAGCATGTTAGTGCTAACAAAAAAATCATCTACAATGCTAGATCATCATCTGCATTACCAACATAGAGATGCTGGAACATCATCATCACCACCAACATAAAACTGTTGAATCAACCATCATCATCGGTATAGAAATACTCAAACAAATTCATCACCAATCATCAATATGAGAATACTAAACCTGCTACATCAATATAGGAATACTGAAACTATCTCAACAATCAACAATCATCAGTATGATAATACTGAACCTACTACATCAGTATAGGAATACTGAAACTATCTCAGTAATCATCTCAACAATCAACAATCATCAGTATGAGAATACTAATCCTTCTACATCGGTATAGGAATACTGAAACTATCTCAACAATCATCAATCATCAGTGTAACAATATTGAAACTATCTCAACAATCATCTCAATAATCATCAGTATAACAATACTAAAACTATCATCTCAACAATCATCAATATCACAATACTGAAACTATCATCTCAACAATCATCAGTATAACAATACTGAAGTAAACATCTCAACAATCATCAGTATAACAATACTGAAGCAAACATCTCAACAATCATTAGTATAACAATACTGAAGCAAACATCTCAACACTCACTAGTATAACAATACTAAAGATACATCCTTCCCTCCAACTGTCTCAGAGCAACATCATGATGAGTTCTCTAGTAGATCCATCATGGAATTTTGTCTAACTTACTAACCCTTTCAAGCCAACAAGGCTAGTTAGACAAATGGATCTTCTTGGGGACCAACAAGCCTTTTCATGGATTACAAACCCACTTGGGTTAAACTGATCTAGCCAGACATACTAATCCCCCTAGGATCAACATGCCTCATCTGCATTACTAACCCTTTCGGGCCAACAAGCCTAGACAGACTTACCCTACTCTAGACTGAGGTACCACCACTACATCCTTCTTCCATCTACCGCCACTCCCTCTTTCGAGAGAGGTCCTTTCAGACTACACCAAGCTTGTCTCAAAAGTATTCAAAATTTACCCTAAATAGAGGCTTAGTCAACACATCTGCTACTTGTTCCTCTGTAGGAACATACTTGAGATTTACAGCTCCTTTTTGAACCATATCCCAGATGAAATGATATCTAACTTCGATATGCTTTGTCTTGTCACGAAACACCGGGTTTTCTGTCATCTTGATACAATTATGATTATCACAAAGGATATCAATAACATCTATATCTACATCAAATAATCTTTCCAACATCTTGCGAAGCCATACTATTTTTCTACAGGTTGAACATGCTACAATGTATTTAGCCTCTGCCGTGCTAAGTGCAATATTGGTCTGCTTTCTACTGAACCAAGAGATCATGCTTGATCCCAGACAAAAGCAACATCCTGAAGTTATTTTCTATATTTGGAACTTCCTTCCCAATCTGAATATGTAAATCCATGTAATCTGATCTCACCACTTGACGCATATCTGAGACCATAAACTAAATCCCCCTTTAGATACCTCATTACATGTTTTGCTCCAATTAGGAGAATATGTTTGGGATTCACCATATCCTAACTTAGGGTGTTTATAACAAAAAATTATATATGGTTTTGTATTTGTTAAGTACATCATAGAATCAATAATTCGTCTGTATAAGGTAGAATCAACTGCTTTCGAAGCGTCATCATTCAATAACTTCAAACTTGTTGTCATTGGAGTAGGCATAGCCTTGCAATCTATCATTCCGAATCTCTTTAGGATTTATATTGCATATTTTCCTTGGTTTAGGAAAATATCATCTGGATACTGGCATACTTCAAGACCTAGAAAGTAATGCATCATTCCAAGGTATTTCATCTCAAACTTCGCAACAAGATTCTTCTTACATTCGATGATGGGCTTATCTTCACCAGTCAAGAATAGACCATCTGCATATAGTAGTAATATCATAATCCCATCATCCTTAACTTTATAGTAGAGGTTGGAATCTGCTTTACTTTTGGTAAAGCCCAAGCTCATTAGAAATCCATTTATTCTCCCATACCATGCTCTAGGTGCTTGCTTTAACCCATACAATGCCTTCTTGAGTCTACATACATGAGTTTTCTAATCATTAGTCTCAAACCCTTGAGGTTGTTCGGTATATACCTATTCTTCAATCAATCCATTTAGATAGGTTGTCTTTACATCCATCTGATGTAACTTCCACTTCATGTTGGATGCCAAGGAAAGGATGGTTCTGATTGAGGTGTACCTAGCCACTGGTGCAAAGGTCTCCTCATAGTCAATTCCCTCTTTCTGAGAGAATCCTCGAGATACAAATATTTCCTTGTACTTCTATATACTACCATATGCTAAGTGCTTAGTTTTGAAGATCCATTTCGAGGATACCATGACTTGTCTTTTGGTCTTGCTACTATTTACCATACATCATTCTTTATAATGGATTGGTATTCCTCAACCATTGCATCAACCCACTTGTTTTGTTTTATTGCTTCTTCAAAACATGTCGGTTCTTTATCAACTAGATCACACATCAAAGCTACATAACTAGGGTATGGCTTTGGCTTCTTTCTTTCTTTGATGGTTCCTTCTGGGGCACCTTGTATTTTTGTTTATTCGATTACTTCACAAGCCCATGTAGGTTTTATCTTTTGTGAAATCATTTCACTAAGAAATTCATTAGGTAATTAAGGTTCTATCATATCATGATCCTCAGGTATTTGATCTTCTTCTTTGTTCCTAACTGGTTTAGGACTTTCTGCAACTTTGGGAGTTTCATGCTCTTCTTCGTCTTCCTTATCTTTCTTTGAATTTTTGAAAGTTGTATCTTTGTCAATGTGACATCTCTACTAAGTTCAATTTGATGGTATATTGGGATATAGATTCGGTAAGAATTCGGTTTCTCACTATATCCTACAAACAATCTCTTCTTTCCTAAAGGATCTAACTTTGATATAACTTTGAAAAAATCTCTTCTGAAGTCTTGTTCCTAAGGGCACTGTGAGAGATTATATTATGTACATATAGTGCTATTTTGGTTTCTTATTCCCATAGGTACATTGGTATATCTTGATCATGTATCATAGCTTTCACAACTTCCATGATACATCTATTATTTCTTTCTGCCACACCATTTTCTTGTGGATTATATGGAGTGGTGAGATCCCTCTTAATCCCAACTTCTTTGCAGTATTAATTGAATTCACTCGATGTGAACTCTCCTCCATTATGTGACCTCAATATCTTTATATTCTTTTCAGAGAGTTTTTCTACTAGGGCCTTAAATTCCTTAAATCTTTCAAAGACTTCATCCTTCTTTTTCAAGAAGTATATCCAAGTCTTGCGGGAATAATCATCAATAAAAGAAGCATAGTAAACATACCCACTTAGTGAAGTGGGTTTCATTGGCCTGCATATATTTGAGTGGATAATATCTAAGATATCTTTTTCTTTACTATCTGTGTTTGGATAAGGGTTCTTAGTATTCTTTCCTTGTGCACATTCTTTGCACACTCCTTCATGATCTATCTGAATTTCCGGTAAACTAGTCACAACATTTCTCACAATTGGTAATGCTTTATAGTGTATATGAGAAATACTTATGTGCCATAGCTTGCATGAACTTATGGTACTGGTCATTAATGTTGAATCTACATGTCCCTTTAATATGTAGAGTCCTCCTTCTTCAACTCCAATTTCTACTTCTTTTTCCTTTTGTTCACATAAGAACTTTTCCATCCACAAAAGCAACTCTAGAGTCTTTATTATCTAAGGCTAAGATAGAAAGAAGGTTCTTCTTTAGTCCTGGGACATACATGTCATCTCTCATCTTCATGGAATTTCTAGAGTCCAAATTATAGGATGCTTCTCCCATTTCTTTGATGGGGTATTGAGAATCATCTCCAAGCATTACTTTGTGTGGAGATTCCTTTTGAACAAGACATGAGAGTGAGTCCTTGTAACCTGTCATGTGCTTGGAGGCACCACTATCCACTAGCTAGGTGTCATTTCCTGGTGAGACTGAACCTGTTAGAGTAGATATCAAGGCATATTCTTCAATTGAGTCTTCATCCTTCTTAGATTTATCTTCAACTTCTTGATCACTATCTTCAGCAGCATGGGCCAAAAATATTTTCATATTTTTTACTCTTTCTGCTTTCATGGGGAAATTGATAGCAATGTATCCCAACTTGTGACAAGTGAAGCATTCATAATTTGAGAAGTATTTCTTTGACTTATTAAACCCTTGAGTCTTTCTAGGAGGACGACCATGAATCTTCCTTTTGTTCTTTCCCTTGGTATGAACTATCAAGGCTTGATCCTCATTGTCATTTATCTTTTTTTCTCTGGATGTGATTCTTTCTTCTTCTTGAACAAATTATTCCCATAACTGTTGGAACTTGGTTAGTTTCCTTCTTGAACAGATTCCTTGGATAAAATCTCCCCAATCTCTTGGGAGACCATTCAAGGTGGTCATTACAACTTCTGCTTCTTCAACCATGTCGCCAATAGTTTCTAACTAATCCTTGATTTGAGCTACTCTTATAAAGTAAGATTGCATGGTTTATGACTTTTGAGCTCTTACACTTTTGAGGTGATTCCTCTGGTTCATCTTTCTATTGATGTTTCTTCCTTCAAATGGGCTAGATAGAGCATCAAACATTTCTTTTGGAGTCTCCCTTGAGAATACTTGAGGGATCAAGTTATCTTTTACCATATCCTTCTTAAATTTTCACTTGACTTCATATTCTTTTGGTTCTTCCCCTTCCTCCTTTATAAATATTTCTAGATCATTTTCTTGTAGGATGAGCACGATCCGATACTTCCATGCTCTGAAGTTTTCAGCACCTTCAAGATTTTCATCTAGCTTGGTATTCTTTGTCATATTCAATAGAATGAGAACTTGAAATGGACTAAGGAGGAGTAGTACTTACTTAATGAAAACAACTTATGGCTGACCTCCTTCTGGTTGACCTAGGGTTTGATGCAAAAACCCTAATTTTTTTAGTTGGGATCACTGGTAGGGCTAAGAGATGAAAAATATACACCTCCCTAGGACTAGGTAAACTGTATCTTTCATTTTTTGAGATTGATGATGGAGTCTCAGGAAAACTGAAGCCCTAGTTTGTACCGACAACACTGACTAGTCCAAAATTGAAACTTCTTGGAATTCAGTTATGTCTTCACAGAAAGACGCGCTCTTCAGGGGTGAGTTGAGTGATCCCTATTTTCTGGTTGATCTATCGAGGTATTTCTTTGTAGTAACAAACACTAGTTGTGCAGTGTTTTCTTTCAGGGTGGCTTTGATACCATGTTAAGTTTTATTAATTTCCTTAGATGATATCTTAAAAAAAATTGTTACTAGTAGGATCACTGAAAGAACAACAAGCACAGAAACATAAGAACACAAATATTTTCCTTAGGGAAACCATAAGGGAAAAAACCCCACAAAAATTACTCATTATAGAACTCAGCTAGAGGAGTGTAAAACCCATACAACTACTTCTCTCTTCTTTCTAGCGCACTTGTTCGTCTCTCTCTTGCAAAAGTTCCTTGAGTGAGTGTGTAAAAATGAAGGGGAGTGACTCCCTATTTATATTCTTCAGTTGACTTGACCTAGGCATTAACAGGGTCGACTTGTCTAGTAAGACACCAAAAATAATATTTATTATACTGACACTTGGGTACTATTGACCTGATTTACATCCAGAGGTTTACATTGATTCTTTTAACGACTCTTACATGACCAAACGAATATCCTGATGGAGGGACACAATCAATACATCTAGAATATATTCTGAAGTTACAATACTTTAACAATCAATTCTCTACATCAGAGCGCATCCAATCTCCTATTCCTCTCTGAAGAAGAGCTTAAATTGAGATTACAGTTTTTCTCCTAGTTTTTATTTGTTCGGATCATAGAGAGTATCTTCTTGAGCACATCAAATTCTTAGCATGGATTCATATTTAGCTATGATCCTGACTCCCATCAACTATCATGAATGGAAATCCAAAATTGGCATTCTATTGCGTAGTAAGTGACTACACAGAGTTACTTTAGCTTTGGAGAATGGGCCTAATGCTATTGTTGAGAAAGCTAAGTGGCATAATAGGTTGGATGAATCCTATCAATTGCTTTTCCTCTCTATTTCTCCTAATCTACTATTTCATCTAGATGTTTTGACCACTCCAAACCAAGTATGGACAAAACTTGAGTCTCTCTTTAGAGTACAAGATGAGATAAGAGCGCATCAATTGAAGAATGAGTTATTCTCATCAAGTCCAAGAAGTTTCAATTCAATTGAGGGTTTATTCACCAAATTCAAGTCACTTGTTCTATTTCTCAATAAATGTGGGATTGAGAAGAAGGAAGATCAATTGATTCTTTCCATTCTATCAAAATTGGGTCCTGAATACACAGTTTTTGTGTCAATTGTTCATGCTACTAGGATTTCTATTTCGAATTGGAAAATGACTTCTTTGAGTACATTCTTTGATTCACTAACAAAGGAGCAAGATAAATTGATCTAGATGGGTTCTCTTAGAACCTCCAAGGGCAAGGATAATGCTCTCATAATTCGAGGAAGTAAGAGTGCAAGATCAAAAGAGTAGAAAATAGTGAAAGAGAAGAAGCCAAAGTCAGATAATGAAGATGAAAGTTCGAAGCCTACTGATGAAGGTTCAATGAAGAATGTCAAGAAGAAACAGATCACATACAAGTGTTATTATTGCAACAAGGGATTTCATCCTGAGAAGAAATTTTTCAAGAAAAATCTAGACATCATGTCTCGATTGCTTGAGAAGCACAACATTGAAGTTCCAGATGAGCTAGATAAGCCTATTGAATCCGTACAACACTTTCGTAGTGTGCAATCCAAAGGTAATATGAACTATACCTTGAGTTCTAGATTTAAATACATTCCTCATATATCTTATATATATTTTTTTTCTGATATATCAGAATCATAAATCTCAGTGTCTTTCTTGAAATATCATCCAACTATCAGTCTACTAGATTCATCCCCCAATACTTGTCATTTTTCACTAGATCGTGAATTGTCCTTAAGCATCTCTTCCTCACTTGATCCAAATGATTATAATTCTGATTTAGAAGCATATTTTCAAGATGAAATGCATTTTATGAAATCATCCATAATATCTTCCATACCTTTGAATACTCATAAGACTATACAAACCCCAAGTTCGCTAGTTGATTCCTTATTGGTTTCCTATACAGTGTTACTTATATCAAATGGTTTCAAGTCTTGTTTATTTTTCACTGGTTGGTTATCCATTACCTTATTCATCATTGAAATTATCATTCATATATTTTGATCTATTCTAAACACCTATGGTTCATATTTCAAGTCCATCCATCATTCACATTTTTACATCCATCAGTTTTCCCCAGTTGCTGAACCTTTTCCTACTCTAGCCATATCTCCTCATGGAGACACTAAACATTTGATATTTTATGTTCCATATGATAATATTTCTAATATATCAGAGTCTCTTCAGCCTTATTTCATATTTGGGAAGGTGCTACAATAGTTTGGAAGAAATATATGTGATCCACATCACCATTTTGCAATTATACAAGGAACTGGTTGTCTTATTTTTTGTACTCTTTGGGAAGGAGTATGCACAAATATATTTTCCTTTCAGATTGTGTTTGCATATCAGGATATGATAGCAGCAAGAAGTATTCAGATAATGCTCCTACTTCATCATATGATGAGATATAAGGAGTCTCTCCTCTTCCTTCTCGCAAATTCTACACTCTAGTGCATGATCATGGAGTTCACAGCTTCTTCATCAAAGTCTTTCACCAGAAGCAGTTCATTCAACTCATTCAAGTGAATAAAAAGACATAGTGAATACATCTTTTTCAAATTTTTGTTCCTTGTCCTTTCTTGAGGGAGGATTTTCCCCATGTGGTTTTATCTCTTTGCTCACTTTTCTGGTCATAAATAATTGTAAAGGGTGAGCATAGCCTTGTTGTTGGGACCTATATGAATATATATTTCTTATTTTTTCATACATATCACCATAAATTTGGACATAAAGGGGGGTGTTGTGATATTACAAACTCACTCCATACTTAGGATAATAATATTTAAACATTTCTGATTAATTTCAAATCCACTAGCCTAGATATTTGGTATCCACTTGAACCACTTGGTAAACAATTTCTATATATATGCTGGGAGAACCTTTATCCTGATTCTAGTTAGATCCTGCCCACTTTATTGACTGGAAGATTTAGTAATTGCGCCTTCCTTCAGATTCTGTCTTTATCCTTCTTTATTCATGCCTTTCAATGGATAAGGTAAAGCTAGTCAACTAGGAAACTACTATCTTTTGTTTCCAACCCATCCCCATGATTTTATCTCTAGATTCCATGATTAACATATTTTTCTATCACTCATAAAAACTTGCTCATGCTTTAGCTAACTCATGAGGTCCTTGACAGAGTTGGAAAGTACTTTAGTCACCTATGGGGGTTTATCATATTTAGTAATCCTGATTTATGAGCTGGCATGAGTTGTCTTATAGAAACTCTATTTTCCTTTATAAGGATGCATTACTATTGTAATAATCAATCAATTATTCATTATTCACTTCATGTGATTCAGTCTCATTATTCTTCTCTCTATTTTCCTTGTGCATGCTTGTGAAAATTATCTTGTTGCTAGATCCATGTCATGTGCTTACAAATTGTGTTAAGCCTTAATTTATTTATGGTATTAGAGCTTCTATTTCAATAGAAGAGAGGGCACAAATTCATGAACCATGCTGCAGAATACAACATCCTTAAACCAAGCCTTATTAAATTTGAAGGGGAAATTGGTAATACCAGTTTCACCCTCCACCTGTAGAGCTGTCGGGATAGGATATGAAATGTTAGAAACAAATTCTAAGAAATGTATCTGACATTGTTATTAAGAATATATTCAATTATAAAAACTTGGAAAGTCTCTTTCGACCTCCTTCTGCTCCCAATCTTTTGTTCTTCCATGTAGGAGACATTTTATGTGGCATAATGTCAATCAATTTGTTCCTTCTGAAAAATATTGAAAGAAAGGAACCAACATGTTGAATGAGGAAATCATAACCCAATTCTCAAGAGAAAACATTGTTAAGTTCAAATCTCCAGCAATAATCGGGTTTTGTAAGCTAAGGACACCACTCACTTTAGCATTTTCCTAGAAGGCTCTTATATCTCTGTAAGAAGCATATATATTTACCAACCTAATTACTTCTTTGAAACCTTGAATCCTTCCTACCAACAAAATTCCATCCCTCATTTTAAAAGGGGTTAATTTACATTTCTTGGGATTCCAAATCGCTAATAAACATCCAAATTTACCTTTTGAATTAAAATCACAAACCTCCCAAATTTTCACCACTTTCAGAAAATTCTCGCAAGCCTTCACTCCACTACTCATAGTTTCTTGAAAAAAAAAACATTTTCTACATTAGACTCTGGGAACCTTTTGAGGGATCTTAATTTAGGGCTCCCCCTATCCCTTTTAATTTAAAATAGATGCATAACATTAAGGAAAAATTGGAAGGGGCTTTACAGCTCTAAGCACCCTAGAATCTCTAATCGGTATGGATTCTTTTACATTATGTAATCTAACCGAGGGAGGAATGTACCCCCCCTTTCTCTACTCAAACCTTCCTCCTCACAAACCTCGTCTCCATTCTTCCGAGCTTTCTTCCTTTTCTTTTTTCTTATTGTAACATTCTGATGTTGGATTGAGTTTTTAGGGGTTTTATTAGGTGAATATGTTGGCTTATTAACACAAATTTGCATAGGGGATCCAATAGTTTCTCCTAAAAATCCTTTATTCCTCCCCCCTGAAGTCCCATTTATTTCTAGACCACTTAATAAAACACTCCTTCTTCCCTGGTCTGATTTATTATCATTCAAAGGAGAGGGAATGGAATCCCCATTGGATTCATGATTCAAAGGAGAGGGAATGGAATCCCCATTGGATTTGTGATTCAAAGGAAAGGGAATGGAATCCCCATTGGATTCATGATTCAAAGAGAAATAAGACCTTAATTGTTAACTTTAGATAAACAACACCCTTCATCTAAACCCTCATTAGCTTCATAACTATCCAACAAAGGTTGGGTGTCTTCCTTCCATTCCAATGCCATATCCTCTGAAAAAACCCTCCTATTCTTCCCAACTTCTATAAGAAAAATTTCCTTCCCAACCACACTTACATCAAAATACCTACACTCTATTTTCCTATCAAAATATTTTTCAACATATTTTATAAAACACAGCTCTTTTAATTATATATCTTCATAAGGAATAGGGGACCATCAGAGGACTTACCTTTAGAGGAGTCTTCATCAACTATTGACGAGGGACCCAGAATCATTGGAGAATAACAAGATACCAAATTAGTCTCCCTTCTATGGAATGTGGTTTCCCTGAATCCTAAAGGTTTCTACATCGACACAGGACAAGCAGACCTAAGGTGTCTCATGTTCCTACAAATTAGACATCGAAAAGGAATCCTTTGTAGTCTAATCTTTGTTCTAGAACTTGATCCCCCCATTGTATATTAACCTTTTTCAGAAGGCCCTCTTCCATATCAAATTCCATCACCACCCTCGTAATTATTTTATCGCTGAAACAAAACAAATCAAGGTTAACATAAATGAACTTACCTAGATGGTTAGTCAAATTTATTAAGACCTCCTTGGTCCAAAACTGTAAAGGAAAGTGTTGTGGGAAATAATGCACAAGAGTTCTTCCCACTTTGGGATGGGGATAGGCCTTGTAGGTTGTAGAAAAGCCTTAGTATTTGGAGTCCCTTTGTTGGTGGGTTGGATAACCCCAAGTGATATTGCAATAGACTGTTATAGGAAAACAAGACAAAACACACAAAATGATAACAAAATTTAAACAAAAAAGAAAAAGGGTAAGAGGATGCAAAATCCAACAACCAATGTGAGCCAAACTACTTGTATATTTCCCAATGGTCAAGCTAATACAACACCTTGGGGAAGTGAACTCCAAATGGAGGCAAACACTCTTTCCAGGGGAGGTTTTCTTATCCAACAAATGCTTGAAGTGTGGTTAATGAACCAATGTGTGAGAAGAGAACTTGCCCCTTGAGGGAAGAAGGAAAAGGACATTTGAAAATGCTTGGTAAGAGGGAAAATGTGAGCTGAGGGGAATCTCAATCACAATTCCTACAACATAACTTTTCTCTCAAATATTCTTACAATGAGCATTCTTGTGGCCTTCTTTTATAGGCCAAGAGGTGGCCAAGAAATGACAAGATCATAGTTTGAATCCATTGATTCATGTTTTGGCCCCAAATTACACAAAGAGGCCATTTAAGGAAACCAAATGTGTGAGAAGCCAAATTCGAATTCAAATGGGTAAGTGGAGCTTTCATGTGCCATCAATGAACTGCTGGTGGGTGAGATCCCATCGTTTGTGTTAGTTGTGTGGATCTCGAAGGAATTTACGCGTTATAGCACGCATTTTTTTCTAGAGGTGCACGTTGCAACGTGAGTAACCAGATTTTGACCCACGCGGTTGTGGTTTTTAACTATTTTGGGGCCATCTTGGACTCATTTTGGTCTTTAGACCTTGTGAAGGTGTCTTTGGTTGTATGCATGTTGTATGATGATGCTGCTTTACAGTGTGAATTGTGAAATTGTCCCAAGTGTGCAAGTTTTTCGTGATAACATATGACCCTTGATGTATGAGGTTTAGAGGGTACTGTAGAGAAAATAATGCATCATCATTTCTTTTGTGCTTTTCCTATTGGTTCTTCAAACTATGTGGACAAGAGTGACCTTCCCAAAGGGGGAGGGTTGCCAATGTATTTTTTTATACAAATGAGGTGGACATCCCTATACTCATGAAAAGGTGCTAGAATGGATACAAAATGAAGAGATCAAGGGATCTCTCATACACTGTTATGGGCATGGAGGGGGTGGCCTCGAACCATGCAAGAGTACATCAATATGTAACTAGTGTAACTGGTGCTAAAGAAGTAGAATTTCTAAGAATATGAAGAATCCCATGGGGGTGGGTGTCAGGAATGAGTGTGAATTTAAGGATATGGTATTATACCAGATATGCTGCAACTGTTGTTTTCCAACATGAACACTGATACCTTTAGAATGTTACATCCTCCATATATTAATTTATGTATCAAAGTTTCAGTTTTTATAATTTTTGTATAGACAAAATGTAGTTGTATATTTTAGTTATAACTATTATATAGATGTCTCCTGGATAATACTTTAAAAGGAATCTCCTAAGAAGATAGAAAGGGGGGAGGTGATGGGTGAATCTTTTTCAAAAGACTATGTACATTCTTTCCAGAGTCTATTGGGAATGAAATCCCAATCTGCCACATTGGAGACATTTTTGTTTCCAAAATATAAGGACTAATATCGTATGTTTTGGTGAAGTTATTTATAGTGGTGTTTTTATTGAATGTGAATGTGAATTGTTTTCTTTCCATTCAATGATTTATAACTCATTTATTCTACAATTACAATTATATTTGAGATTAATTTATGTTCAATTAATTATTTAAAGAAAAGACCATGTAGTATCAACAATCTCTATTTTAAATCAAATCTTAAGGATTTCTTAGAGGCCAAAAGGATCATTGCTGAGAAGACAACACAAGCCCATGGACCCTAAGACACCACAACAAAAAGGAACAAGGTAATAAATAATATATGCTTGTAGTTATTGATTTTGATATGCTTACTTATTTATTTTAATATATTTTAAACATGATATCTTTCTGTGATTCATAATCTTTTAGTACCAATGACCTACTTTTGGGGTCATTTGTTGCACATTAATAAACTTAATAATATTATCCTATACAAATAAATACAGAAAAATGATCCATTGCACATTCTTTGGGTCATTTGTAAGTTTATCAAATAATATCCTTCATTATGCTAAAATACTAGATTAATATCTAATTTTATTATTAAATATGTTTATTTATTTCATACTGTAACTAAATGAATATAGTCATGATCCCACTAACAAAGAGTTCAATTACTCCTTAGGGAATGGTTACAAAATAAAGTTGGAAGTTTTGAAAACGATGCTCCATGTAATTAATTGTTAATTATGTGCTTATTTTTTTTAAAACTTATATATAGTTGGAATTATTCATTCACTAGTTGAAATATATTATATATATTATATTCTTTGAGATTGATCATGATATGGGTGACTTGGAGGAATCAAAGAGTATTGACTACTACGAAGGAATTGATAACATTTCAATAGACTTATTAGGTCAAATTCATTTCATTTGCTTGTATGCTTAGATATTTTCTCATGCAATGATGTTGTATAGAATGTTAACATTTCTAGAGGGTGGCAATATACAACTTGTTTATATGTTAAAAAAGTTACCTGGTTATTTTACAATTAAATTTTAACTTTCATTATTTCATTTATACATACATGTTTTTTTGCTTCCATCGTGTGAAATTGATTAGATGTGCATGCACGGTAAAGTTTTATGATTGCATTTATAGATACATGGTTTATTGCTCTCTTGATTAGTACACTGTAAAATAGGCTTAAATACTAATCAAGAGAGCAATATTGTAAAATATTTAATATTTTACAATATTAATAATTAATCTCATCAATATTTAAATATTGTAAAATGAATAAAGAATATTAATAATTAAATTAACATTAATAATACTTAATAACTATGTTCATAAATAAAATAATAATAATTAAAAAATAAATTAATAAAATTAAGTAACTAATTAATAATAACCGCATCAAAACATTGAAAATAAAACATGACAAAAATATGATTCAAATTGGAGTGAGCTAGCTCGGGAGCAATCCTCCCTCCATCCGACGGAGGAGGAGCAAAGTCAACGCTAACTTTGCTCCTCCTCCGTCCAATGAGGGAGGATTNTTCAAATTTGATGCAATTTGGTTGACCATGACGTAATTGTGACATAATAGGGTGCACCTTTTGATGCACATATGCCATAATTTACATCTATATTATGACACTAAAATGATGTTAATACGACACATAATGAATAATAATGACGCATACATGATGTTAAAATGACACGTGAGTGATGTAAGAGAAAGCTAAGAGGATGCAAATATGATCCAAACATGACTCAATTTATATATTTTGATGCTACCATGATGCTTGTAGAATGCACATATGATGACCAATATGAAATATTGGTTCCTAGATCACAACATTAGGACAATAATGTGAATCAAATAACACACATATGATGTATATTCAATGCAAAAGTGACTCTTTAAAGTGTTTTTTTCCTAACACAATGTAGACACACTCTATGCATTACCTTTTTTACCATAAAGATGACCCTTATAGTGCATGTTAAAAATATGAAAGAAGAAAATGTTACATGATTGCAAAATTGATGCAAATCACAACTCTCCCTAGTGTTTTACATTTTTTGAACTTGATATTTTTAACAAAAATATGCACTGGATGACAATGCTAAGGATGATGCCACACTATGGTATTGTGGTAGTGACCCCTTGAGATCCATTTTAGGAAATTTAAGTTTCTTCTACAAGACATACATTTTAGAACCTTAAACATATTGATAGTATTTCCACCAATTATGTAGGTTTCATCTGAAAATTGGATGAGTCGTCCACATTCATGTTCAAATTGGAAAGGAAAATTCCAAAGTTAAATTTCATGAAGAAGCAAAATAATCTAGACTAATGATATGATCCAACACCATATCAATTCTCCCACCCCCTCCCTAATATTTTATTCCTTGAAAAACGACAATTTGGTGAGATTATGAAAAAATTACAATTTTGGGATGGCATTTCATGTAGCCATTAATTTCCCAAGATTTCCCCTTTTTTACATCTAGATGTAAGAAAGTATCAAAGTCACCATCCAAAATCCATGATTCTTCATAAAAACATTAAATGTATATAATGAGAGAAGACCAACAATCCAACTTTCCTTGAACAGTTCGAGGTGCATAAGGATTTATTACTTTTCCTCTAATGCCACTATAATATTTTAGAATCAATGTTGAAACTTAATTTTAATTCTATTGAAATTATTTAGTTCAATATATTTTGGGTTCCAAATATATTCATGCTACTTGATAAGCCTATTAAATTATTCATGATAAGATCATATCCTTTTCATATTGTCACAAAATCCATCATTTTTTCCATTGCAATTTTTTGATCTAAGATTTGTCATTTGATAAAGGCATTAAACCCTTGAATGTTCCAAAATATAATATTAAAGCATACTGTCACAAAAAAATCATGTATTCAAGGCTTCACTTAGTCTCATGAATGAACAATAAACTAGTTTTTCAATTGCAATTTTTGGATTTAAGATTTGTCAGGTGACAAATTCATTAAACCTTTGAATGTTACTAGTTATAATATTAAAGATAACCAAGTATTAAGTTTGTTTGGGTTAAAAAAATTAAGTTACAATAATACTTTCTTAAAATCAACTAAATCATAACTTTGTAATATAGCTTGGTTACCAATGATAGTTAAATTACCATATAAAGATTCATTATATGGTTAAATTACCATATAAAGATTCATTAAAACCACTAGCATTTATACTAACGAGTTAATATAATGTCGTTTTTACCTTACATCAACTTCTAAATAATTTTTCAAGTTGAATAAATGTTCATTTTATACTTTCTCATTCATGTTTTTAATTCATTGATAACTTTTTCTTCAATTTGTCATCCATCTCAATTTCAATTCTAAAAATAGTTAATGGATATTACTATTCTTAAGATGCCAAGTCTTTTCATAGTCATCTTGTTTGCATATGACCATATTTCCAAGGATAGTGTCGATTAAGGATCATGTAGATTTTCTCATAAAAAGATACATTGATATGTTCAACCACCACAATAGGCATATCATTTTCATAAAAACCATGTGTATGAAAACTAAGTATTTTGAATATGTTATTAAGGGAAGTATTTTGAATATGTTATTTCCCTTATTTAAAATGACTTTTTTTCATCTTCTTATTTTGGTTGGATTAATTTTTCTGTAGTATCATGTATGTCCCAATGTATCTCTCAATTTCTTCACTGTGGTAGGTGGTGGTAGGTCGACGATAAAATCAGTTTTGGTAGGGTCGACCAAGATTCCATCGCAACAAACTAAATGTCCCATAGAATTCCAAATGGGGCACAAAAGATACATTTCTTTAAGTTCAGTGAAATTTGATACTGGTGACAACATTCCATCATCATCCTGAGGCTCTCAATATGATCCTTAATGAGCCAAATACTGTCCAATCATCGAAGTAGACCTCAAGAAAGTTATGAATAAAATATTTGAAGGTAGCCACTACTATTCTAGAAAAAATATCAAGAGAATTCTTGAGTCCAATGCACATTACCGTGTATTAGAAACAACCCCACTCAGTCGCAAATGTTGTTTTATGTCGATATTCCTTTGCGATTATAATTTTATGGTATCCAAAGAACCCATCAGTGAATGAGTAAATTTCTTGACCCCCGACACTCTCCAGTACCTCAGCTGTAAATAGAGGCTGAAATGGGTCATGTAAATAAGCATCGTTCAACTTTCTTAGGTTTACACAAATTTGCACTTCACCAATAGTATTTTTATCTTGCACTACTATTGGATTGCTCTATTCTGATTCTTCTACAGGTTCTATGGTACCTGCATTCAACATTCAGTACTGCGGATTCAATCGGTATGGTTAGTGCTTTACATGTTTTGCATTGGGATTTAAAGGTATCTTCATTTATCCAAGGTCTTTTACAATCCCTTTCATCTCTGATAATTTCACAAGGAAAAGATCTTGAAATTAATGCAATAGATTTGTGATTTTCCCGACAACCTCATCATCCCAATAATCTCTGATATTGGAAAATTTTGGATTCTCCGGGATGCCATTATTTATTTTCTTGAGTTTTAGTGGATTCAAAAAATTGGTTGCTAGAAATACCAAATCCTTCCACTGTGAGCGTACCTTCAGACTCAGGTATGTTTATGTTGAGTGGATCATCATCATTAGAGTCTCCCGCCACATTATATCACTCCATCCGGTGCTAGATTATTATGCTGCATTGATTGAAGTTTGTCATTACGAGAGGGATATATTCAAATGTATTTATATTTATTACTTGTAATCCATCATGAATTGATGGGTTATCATCAACAAATTCAAATGTGTGTATCAAGCTAGTAGCTAATTCATCCCATTCAATAGTTCCTTGTATCAGTTCAAGTGATGTATACTAGCTCCTTGGTATCATGTCTGATGTGTGTATCAATGAATGAACACATTCCTGTCACGAACATTCCTCCCATGTCACATGACAATACTCAATATGGTCCACATGATTAGTTAATAATGTATACTTTTGACCAGTATAACTGATCTCTTCCCTGAACCTTACCTCCAGCAATATTTGACATTGTGGCCATTCTAAGATAGATTCTTTATGTGTGACCCACCATCTCGTGGGTGTAGCTTTCAGCACAAAGTCCAGGGCAGACAAGCACTGATGTTCTGTGACTTTTTCTTCAAATTTGGTTAGAAAAGATCCAAGGTTAGGTAAACCTTCATATGTAGGTAGCTCACTTGCCTCAATTCCTACCCGTCACACAAACCATTTCATTCTTGTGCTCTTTCTCATGGATACTTGATGCATTCTATTATGCTAGTTTTTCAATGCTTCACCAAAATCTGATGTGCGGGAACTAATACTTCTCCAACTAAGATTTCCGTCAACTTTTGGATTTACATAATCGTCCCTTGCAGATGTGATGTTATAAATATGGTCGATATAGTTTCCTTGTCCTTCATTATTTACTGTCTCAAAGTATCTATGCCCTTCTAGCGGATTAATTGGTGCAACTACCCTTAACTCTGAATCTTCAAATGATAAGATTTTTTTCTTAAAAATGGATGATAGTATGATTATCGATCACCTAGTCGATCCCCAAAAGTGCAGGATACGAGTTTCTGCAATCGACAATTTCGATTACTTCAAAGTCAACATACTTTCTCAAGTCTTCTACCTCAATAGACACTTGAGTCAGTCAACCGATAGGTAGGACTTTCGAATGATTTTCTAATCTAAGATGAATAAGAGACCATTCCACTTGCAGTTTTCCCATGCTTTCCCATGTTTGTCTTGTCAGAATGTTGACATCAGATCCCATATCTAGGATAATGTAATCCATATTTTAATCTCCTATCTAGGTAAACATTCTTAACTCATGACCAGTCTTTAATATTTTTCCCACCTAGTTTACTCTTTTGTCTAGTCACGTGTCTTCTTGATTTTCTTCTAATAGAGTTGTCAATCCTGTGACATCATATTTATCGTGTATTAGCAATAAGAAACTTTTAAAAATTTCTTTAAGATTTCTAACATTTCCCATCGATTGCTTTCGAAACAACTTATCGAATATTTCAGGCATCTTCTTTATCAATCTTCTTGGCAGTGTAGGAGCAGACGTCGACACTCGATTCTTGTCAATGAATTGTGGTCTCACATACAAGAATACTTCATTTTCTCTTTTGACATCGAACGACACTTTATTTTGTGATGTTGATCTCACCTGCAGCTAGCCATGCTATGTATCTTCATCTACTCCAGTTGCAACACCTCCCCTTGTCACGACGAAAATATTTCATTCCATTGACTCAGTAGAAATCATCTAGATATTCTGGTTGGGATTTAGATTGGGATTATGCATAGGGTTTGTATTTCCCACATTTATATCCTACCACTTCACAATCAATTGTGGACACTGTTCGACATTATGATCAAAATATTTGCAGTACGAACATGTATTTGTGGGGTTCGTACAATCCCTTGCAGAATTTCTTGGTTGTCCACAATTATAGCATATGATTTGTCCTCCTCCACAACCAAATCCTCCTCCTTTTCCTCGACCTCAAAAATTTCCACCCCCCCTAGGTTGAGGGTATTTTTTATGCGAGTATTGATTTTGTGGATACTGGGGTTGAGGATATTGAGCTTGTGGATATTGATCTTGAGCCCGCTCATTTTGTATCTATTCTTCATTTTTCATTAAATAAGTGTAGACCATTTTCTCTTGCAGCAACTGGAATACTCTACATTCCTTCTCATCATGGCCTACTGATTTACAAAATTTACAGTATAAACTAGATGGTGCACTTACAATATTTTGTAAGTACACACACTCTTCCAACCGATGGCCTCTTTTTTGGCATATTCTACACCAAGTCATCCCTTGTGTATTTATCGAGTTTGGTGCTCCCATTGCGACATAGTTCATGAACATCGAGCAATTGTCCTTGTGGTGTCCTTCAGTTCTGCATCTAGTACACCATATTTCTTATTGGACTTCCTTCCCTTTTTTAATGTCCTAGAGTTGCAACGTAAGGTTTTCTAGTTGTGACTAAATTTGCATCATTCCTACACCAGTTTGTCCTACATGTGAGGATTCTAGCTTCATGGACAACTCTAGTGCTTCAGTCTGCGACACAATATTTTGTCGTGTCAAGGGAATCCGGATGTGCGATAACAATGCTGCAATGAAACACTCTTTGTGTTGTATGTCTGACATCTAAAATCTTAATTTAGCTATTAATGTCTTAAATATTTGTTTGAAGTCCCACACAGACTCCGTAGGCAATTTCTTAATCTCTTTAATCTCTGTAATACAGTGAGATTCAGATTTGGGATTTCTGAATTCATCTATTATTTCCGCTCGAATTTGGTCAAGTGTTTTATGTGCGACTCCTATCAGAACCATAGAAAAATTCATATACCAATCCAATGCACAACCCCTCAAAGCTGTGATCACATGTTCCTTCTTTATTGCGTCATCCTAGACCTATCATACAGTCCATCTGGATTCACATAGAAACCAATGTTACTATGAGATTCTAACCCATTTCCATTGAATATTTGCAGCTTAATATCATTCCCAATCATTATATTGGGCATCGTTGTTGTTGGATAAATATTTTGGGTAGTAGGACTCCCTTGTCTACTATTCCCACAATTAGTATTACTTGTATTGAAAAACCTACTAGGAGATGAGTTTCTAAATCTTACCTCCAAATACATACACAGAGTCATAGGTGTGTCGTATTCATATTCTAGATCTAGGGATTCTTCTTCTTCTTCTTACATTTCATGGATAGGCTTATATTCCTCTTCTTTGTCACAAGAACCTCCATCCGAGTTCGACGTCAACTCGTAGTCTTCTCCTCTAGTCGTAACACAACTTCCTCTTCTTATCACAGTTCTTCTTCTTTTTCCCGACCGAAATCTCCTTGCACTTCTTAGACGTCCACCTTCTAAAGCAGTTGTGCTATCACCAAGGAACATATCAGCTTACTTTGATCCATTTTTCATGCACTAGTTCTTCTACAACATAACCCATATATTTATATACAGTTCTCTACTCGTTGGACTCTATTCTCAGGATTCCTTTTTTGCATACAAGCATCTTTCTCCAAGTTCTTAAATATGTCAATTATCTTTCTTGTGGTACTTGGAATTTTTTTCTTTCCACCTCACTATATGTCGTTAATGTGTTGACAACAAACTCAATAATTTATCCCTCCAAAATACTGTCTACTTAATAATTGACATCCCTAGATACATGGTTGCTAATACTCTTCAACCATTGAACCAGCTGAGGACTCCACTCTGTCGGTTCTCCTCCTTGAAAATTTCTTCGTTGGGTTGCTAACTTCAACAACCACTCATACAACAAAATAGGAAACTCGGAAAAAAAATTTCATGGGTATCCGTATAGAGGTATCACTCCAACCACTTTTTCGTATTCAACTGCAATCCTTCACTTTCTTCTTGCACAAACTCTAATGCTTTAAAATTCATCCACTCTTGAATTTATGGCCTCATGGCATGCCACAACATATCCCACAAAAAATTATTCACAAACACGACAACAAAACCATTTGTTGGGATTTATCCCTGCAACCCAGGTTCATTCCCTAGTTTTTCCATCAACAAAGCCCAAGATATCATCCCGACAGAGCAAGGCTCAGTCAGCAGCACCTACGACATAGATGCAGTTTTAGCCGATATATCTCTTAATGGGTAACTTCTAGAACCATGTTTTTGCAGTTGTGTGGGGATTTCCACATATTTGGCACCTGTCTATCTTGCTCGACTGAAGTCGGTGGTTATATTCATTATTCCTATTGCATGTATTCAATATATGTCCATATTTGTTCGTCGACCAAGATAATAATAGTTATTATAATTCCTTATGAACGATTCCAACTAGAAATAATGCGACAATTGAATATAAAGACTCATTCATAAGAAAATACAAGTACATTCATTCACAACATGCATTCATGCAACATAAACACATTCATCAAATATACACATAGACAACATTTAACGTGGAAACCCATCCAGGAAAAACCACACAGGCGCTCTTCATCTGGCATGAGAAATATATGGCACATTTTGTCTATGCACTCAGCTTGCAGACTATGTTCTAGATATTATTCTACACTCTATACATACTTCTCTATCCTCTCATTCTCTCTAGTCTTGTATATGTGAATTTTTCCTCTCCTTCACTCTAGTGTAGATCTGCACATAGCCTAGATCGACTCACTCTTCTCTACAACTCTACGAATATTCACCTCTTCGACTATTTGACTCTACAAACATACACAGACCAACTAGAAAACAAGCAACCAACCAACTGACCAGTTTGTAACCTACACACATCTTGGGTTCTTCCTTTTATAGAATCTACATGTCGTAATCAACCGACTTCAATATGTTAGCTGACAGGATGCCATTCCTATTGTCATATATTTTTGTTACCACTGTTAGTAGGCACTATTAGCCCAAAATACAAAGATGCTTTATTCCCTGAGCATGCATGACTCTAACCGACTTCTTACCCACGATATCTCGATCTTTCGTTTTCAACCGATGCATGTATTCTATCATGGTTCCTTCCGTCACGACTGATATCGTCGCACCTTTCCCTTCTGTCGTGGCATTCTTCTCTCATGGCTTCTTCTTTCGCAACTTTCCCTTCTGTCATGGACTTCTTCTCTTGCGGTTGCATCTGTCACAACTTTCCTTTTACCGCTAATTTGTTGGAATTATCTCTTCCTTTGTCACAAATTCCTCTATCGTTTAACCTGACTCTTCTCATTCCGAGCAGAATTATAGAATTCTTCCTATCTTTTCCAAGGGCCAACAAATGTGATTTGTGGTTAAGGAAGTCAGGTAATTACAATTATTCTGAAAACTAGTCAAATTTCTCTAGCATTGCGCAAGTATAGAAAACAAAGACTTTCAAATAGCATTTAATTCTCATGAATTATACAATAAATATCATATATGAATCTAACAAATTTCCATTGAACAATAGAAATCTATAAACAAAAATACATAGATGCAATCAACAACCTTTTGGATCCAAACTAATAGAATGTCCATTATACTTTGAATTTTACAACATAAAATTAGAATTGGAGTATCTGAGAATAAGAGGAGGATATTTCACTACTAGATCAGAACCATGAGCAGGATAAAATCATCATATACCTCACTGGAGGTGCATGGACAGGTGTTATAGCTCACAGGGGGCGCAAACATTCAATTAAACTTTCTCTACTACTTCTAAATGTTGCAAATGGAACACTACTACCTCTGAGATTCTACTAGTATGACAAACTATAACTCGACCACGCTATTATAGAAATCATATCAGACATGCAAATAAACAGAAATCATTGCAATAATACCTTTGAAAAGGACTGGATGTCCTCTTCTTCAAACTCCAACACAAGGGTCTCTCAATCTCTCAGCTAGATAAATGAATGCAAAGGGGAACATCACCCAATTATGGAAAGGGTCACACCACCCAATCCTATGATATGCACAGTTATCTAAATATGAATACTCAAAATGAAAAAATATCTTTAAGAGAGTTTTCATCCTCCTTTTATTGAACTTGGGTAGTTTTTCTTGTTTCTAGAGTTGCATTCATGGAAATTTGAATTCTAGATGAGTTGGTTGATTTTTTTACATTACTTTTGGCATAAATACCTACTTACCTTGGCATGAATATTCCTTCACTGGATAAAATTATCCATTGTATCTTTTCTAGCTATCTCTAGTCTTTCTTGAGTTGCACAAATCAGGGAACTTATTTCTTTTTTGCTTTTGAGTTGCTTTCTTGCTTTTATCTTCCTTTTTGCTTTTAGTTTCCTTTCTTATTTTAGCTAATTTTCATAATCCTTTGAGGGAAACATCTCCTACATACTTATACATCCATCATAGCTCCCTCTTGAGACAACTGGCCCATTTACAACTCATAAAATAAATATAATATAATTAATTATTAAAATAGGTGTGCTTACATTTCTCATCCATGATCTAATTAATTATACAAATTAAATATAGTTGTAAATTAATTACCTAGGATATTGATTAATTAATTTCCACTTGAACCCATAGGAATATAATGTGATAGCAGTTTCTCCATGGTGCTATAAAAAATGGGGACATGGCAGTACTCCCCTCCCAGGGAGGGGAGTCCTCAAGCAAGTGAAAATATGGATGGTAAAGATCATGTGAAACTTTCCCACGGTAGTTTTGCAAGGGTTCTTAAAAATCCATTTGTACCTTATCTTCATCATATTATATTGACCCCATTCACACTTCAATCCTCCTCCAATGAGGAAATCCCATGAAATCCTCTCAATCACCCTTTTAATAATATCCAAACAACCAAGGTGATCATCATTCAACAAGACCATTCCAATGACATATTTGGAGGCATCACTTTTAAGTACATTGGACCAAGCAAAGGTAGGCTGAATTCCCTTCATGTGAAAACCAACTTCACCTTCCTCAATCATAAAATCAAGATACAGCACCTCAATCCAATTTGCTTGTTAAATGCTCCACTCATGTATGATGAAGAAGTCATAGGTGCATTAGCCAAGCCAATGCTCAAGCATAAGATCAAGATATATTATCCTAATCCCTCGAACTTCAAATTCAAGCAATTCATCATAACATGATTATTCTACCCAAGTGTACGATGCAACTTTCAAATTGAGACAGTTGCTCTCCAACATCCTATGAGGAACCAAAGTACCATCAAAGGAAACGAATACAAACTCACTAAGATTCTTGTTGTATGTTCTTCTCATGTAAGGATGTGAATCGATGCGTACATGAATCAGGCCAATGGCCATCAATATAAATACATAATAGCCACATTAAAAACCAAGAATTTTCTCTTGGAGAAGTTCTTCTCCCATCCAAGTTTTATGATGAACAAAGTGGAGATGATCAAACTTGGAGAAGATCACGTTCCCAAGTGACTCACTTCCTTTCTATATCATAGTGACTTTAATTGCAATTGGATCCAAAGGAATTCTTGTGATACTTGGTTTAGAATATGCCTCAGTATTCCTTTCACTTCACCATTGGATTGTTAGGATTATTAATCCTCCCTTGGTCAAATGTCTATTAGATTAATTTCACCTAACTTAGGAACCTTAATTATTTAATTGGGTCCACTAGTACAATTGGGTCCACTTTACCTAATGGGGCCACATGTACCAGTCACTGGAGTGTGGGGAACACTGCTAAAGGTTAACTACCACTTACTACATGTGCATGCATCAGTTTGGGCTCCTCCTAGACCAATCCCTACCTTTTAGGAGCCACTGGGAGTCAGGACACCAACCTACTTCAGTTATTTGGAGTTAGTACTAGTTAGTCTCAGTTAGCCCCCAATTACTTTCAGTTAGTTCACAATTAGTTAGCTAGCGCATGCCTTGCATGGATAATACATGGCTGCATGTGGACTAGGCACCTTTTCCCACCTACCACACTTAATTGCACTGAGTTAACTAAGCATCACTGATTGATTGAGTTGGTTGGACATATGGGAGTTGATTTTGGACACCGATATTGATTGAGACACCATGAGTTAAAGATTCAGTTAGATACAGTCAGATCCACATGGTAGATTCGAATTGCTCCCTAATGCATTCGAATTCTCCCTATTTGTAAACTATTGTAACACCGGATTATTATTGTGAATGATACTGTAAATTCCTGAGCAATACTTGTATGTTTCCTATGTGGTTTGTTTTGTTCAGTTTGTATATTCATTCTCCATTCATTTGCTGCAAACATTATTAGAACTATCTGCTTGAAGATATCAATGGCATTCAAATTCTAATATGGTATTAGAGCCTTCTCAGGCAGGTTTCATGCTTATTTCTCCCCATTGAACATCGGAAGCAGTTGGATTTCCACAAAAGTCCCCTATGATGATTTGCTAGCTCTGGATTTATTTAGAGCAACGGAGAGGGCCTGACGGACCCTGAAAACTTGTTCATGCTGGGAGGAAAAGCATGATTCTAACAGTTCATATGTTTTAGTGTGTTATTGCAGTGAAATTGACAGGTGCTACGTAGCTTGTGTGAAGTATTTGCAATCTTCCAGTCGGAGCAATTATGAGTTCTCAAACTCCTAAACCACGGATCCTCACAACTTCCAATTATCTTGACTGGAGGATTAATATGCATTTGGCCTTGCGCAAGCATGGCTACTGCAGAATCATACATGGATGGGATCCTGAGCCTCCTCAGCTGGTTGAACGGAACAAGTTTCTGAACCATTATGATGAAGCATCCGGGTACCTATGTACTTATATATCCAGAGATCTCCTCTTCCACCTAGAAGACTTGAGGACTCCGAGAGAAGCCTGGGAGAAGCTTGATAGCTTGTTTAACAAACAAGATGAGCTTCGAGGACAGATTCTAAAGAATGACTTGGTATCTTTACATCCTAGCAGTTTCGATACTATTGAGCAATTCTTTACTAAATTCAAGTCTCTAGTACTCTAATGCAGACAGTGCAGGATATAGCGGAAGGATGAGTGGAATCTCCTTTCCATACTCAGCAAACTGGGCCCTAATTATTATGTATTTGTTTCCATATTTCATTCCAAGCGGGAAATCTTTCCTGATTAGAAGGTTCCCTCATTAGATTCTTTTTTCGAGTCCTTAATCAAGGAGGAAGACAAGTTGATGAGAATGGGAGTCATCAAGACCTCCAAAGATCAAGCTCTCCTAGTTTCTAACTCTTCCAAAGCGCAAGCAAAGGGGAAATCAAAGAAGAAGGAGCCAAAGGTAGCTAATTCTAAGCCTAAACATAATCAACAAATTTTTGAAGGGGCCTCCGGCTCTAAGAAGAAGAAGTTTGAAAAGAAGTTATGTCCCTATTGTGAAAAGGGGTACCATCTTGAAGATCATTGTATGAGGAAAGAAATTGATGAAATTTCAGCTCTTCTCAAGCAGCATAACATTGCTTCCCCAAGGGCAAAGAAGCCTGATGAAGAACCACACTACTACATATGGCTCAATTTTTCGATGAAAGTTTGCCATGAAAAAGTTAAAAACGTTGTTTTTGTGGCAAAATAGTTTAAATTTTTGGAAAAAAATTGAAAATGGCCTCGACATTCATCGTTATTGCGATGTTCTTGAACTTTCATCGCAATTCCGACGACATTTCGTTGTGTTTGTGATGATAGTTCAAGAACATTGCAATAGCAACGAAAGGCCAAGAACGTCGCTATAGCGACGAAGTGCCAATGATAAGGCCGACGTTAGTCGCTATAGCGACGTTCTTGGCCTTTCGTCGCTATTGCGACACCAGTTCATTGCTCTTACGACGAAATAATGTCAACCAGTTGTGTTCCCCTAGGATTTGTAGAATGAGTTTGTGTGACAAAGTATTTTAGTTTTCACATTTTACATTTATATAATAATATTGACTAAAGGAGAAGGGTCCATGGTCTTAAAAAGTAATTTAATCTTATGGATGGGTTATAAGTGATTTAGTTAAATATGGAGTACTTTAATCTTATGGATGGATTATAAGTGATTTAGTTTTATGAATGGATAATAAATAAAATTTAATTTAAAATAAAAATAAATAAACAAAATTTAATTTAAAAGAAAAATAAATAAATAAAATGGATTGTATCAAAATGCAGAACCCTTCATTTGTTTATAAAAAGAAAGTTTTATAGAAAGAAAAGAAATGCGTTGTATTAGAAAAATGTTTTTAATATGCAAAGTTGTTAAAGTTAATTATATTATTGAATTTGGCAAGTCTTATGAACTTGTCGCCTAATCCAAAAAGATGTTGTTAAGGGTTTTTTTTTTGTCTTATTCAAGTTATGAGACTAATGGGAGAAGAAAGTAATCAATTTCTTCTTATTCAAGTTATGAAGTTTATGGGTGGGAGAAGAAAGTAATCAATTTAGTCTTTGTCATTCTAGATAAGTGTCTTTGAAAAGTCATTAGCATAGGCTAAATATATTTTGAAAGAAAAGGGTTAAATAAAATAAATAGTATTTTAAAACTAACTGCATAATTGAAAATAAAGAAAATAAATCTATATTTAAATATTATTATTTACCTACATAATTTAATATATATATATATTTGGATTAGCACCTACCATCTTCATCTATAATGACCCCTTTCTTGTTTACATCACATATTTCAACTCAACTCGGTGGGCAGTTAGCTCAAGTGGTTGAGTGTTGTAAGTTGTGAGCAAAAAGTCTCGGGGTCAAATCCTTGGGTGGCTATACATTGATATATAAGGCCTCACTTGATGTCTCCATCGAATTAGCTTTGTAATCAAAGCAAAGAGTTAAGCCCCTTTGGATACCCTCATAATTTCTTCCATTGAACCTAGCATCCCCTTAAAAGTATATATATATCTTATCCTATAATAATAAACCATATACTATCGATCATAACAAGTTTCAACTCAATTCTATCATATAATAATAATAAACATTTAAAACATTATATACTGCCCGTTAATAATTTACTACTCTTAATATTTATTTCAACTCAATTCTATCATATAATAATATTAAACATTTAAGACATTGTATACTATCACTCTTAAAACCTCTCTCTCATTTGCTACTTTTAATATTTCTCTCTTCTCATGGAAGGCCCCATGCCGGGCAATAAACTCGCATATCATCTGCAAGCTCATAAACGACTTGCCTTTTCTTTTTCATGTATCTATCTTCTGATGAGTAGAATTTGTTAGTTATACATATACTTAAGAATGAGGCACGTCTTTCATTTATATTTAGCAAATAAGAGGTAGAGGTAGGTGTTAAATATCTTATGATGGAAAGGCTTTTTTATAAGGTATAATTGTTGAAATGGATAGTTTCATCTTTATATGTATATTTGAGGGATATGTTCAATCAAGTAATATGCTATTATGGAATTGTTTTAGATTAGGATAATTATTTATAAAGATGGAGATAAAAATGGTAGGAAAAATTATAAAATTATTATGAGATAAGTTTATTGTTCAAGTTATTTGACATTGTTTTATAGAGGAAAAAAAGTAAATGGGTTGAAAAAAACAATGTTCAGCTTCTTTCTCAAGCTAGTTTTAACATAGGCATTCAACTATTAACCATTTGGAAACCATTAAAGTTGTTGTAGCTAAGAAAACACAAGGGAAATGTAATATGAACTATCTTTGCTTTGTTGATTTTGCTAAAGCCTTTGATACAATCTTTTGAATAAAAAATTGGTAGGCCACGTAGATGGTAGGAATTTCAGTTGATTAGAAAGAAGCTAATTTTTTCTTTTATGGAAAGCTTCTTGTAGAATTGGTGGTACCATAAAAAAATAGTATTGAAAGAAGGATAGTCACCATCTATAGTAATAAGTTATTTTTTACTTATATGAAAAAGTCCTTGTAGAATTGGTGGTACACATAAAAGATAGAATTGAACGTAGGGTAGTCAACATCAATAGTAATATTTGGGTGAAATAATGGTGTCCTCTCTCACCAACATTAATTAGCTTATTTATAGTTTCCTTAGAAGATTGGATCAAGAAGTAATGGGAAGGTGGAATGCAAATAGCAATTTATGTTTTATTACTATTGGATTATGGCACATGATGTTATGTTTTTGACAAAAAAAACAAATATAGTCTCCAAACACATCTTGATGTCTGAACATTTTTTATCGCTATTTTGAAGTGAAAGCTAATGTAAACAAGGCAATGATACTAGTAATGGTATTTGGGATAGTGATATGTGATATAACCATTACATTTAATGGTCAAAATTTGGAGGTGTTTCATCATCATCATCGTCATCATCCTGATCATCTTCGTCGTCATCATCATCCTGATCATCTTCATCATCATCACCATATTCATCATCGTCGTCGTCATCATCCTCATGATCATCATCATCGTCGTGATCATCACCATCATCGGCATTGACATCATCGTCATCATCATCATCTTCACCATCGTCATCGTCGTCGTCATCATCATCGTCGTCATCGTCGTCATCTTCATCATCATCATCTACTTCATCATCATCATCAACAACAACAACTTCATCATCATCATCATCATCATCATCTTCACCATCGTTTTTTACATGTTTTTATGATGATGATGTTTTTAACTAGTTAGAAACATGTTTTCATCACCATCGTCATCATCATCATCTTAATTGATGATGATGATGGTGAAGATGACGACGATGATGATGATGATGACGATGACGATGATGATGCTACATATTTGTCGCTACATCAACGCACCCCCCGTCGTAAAAGTTTTTTTTGTAAAAAAATTCTATGTAGTCGCTATAGTGACGCATGGTTTGTCGCTACACCCACGCCAGTTCATCGCTAAAGCAATGGAAGTCCGTCGCAACATGTAATTTTTTTTTGTACAAAATAAATTATGTCGTTCGTCACTATTGTGATGACAACTTCGTCGCTACAAAAGTGAAGATTCGTCGCTAAAGCAACGGAGATGTTCGTCGCTACATGGATTCATCGCTAAAGTTTCGTCTCTATAACGACGTAAGTCCGTCGAAAATATAATCTATTTATTCATCAGAATAGCGACATTTAACATTCGTCGCTATAGCGACGAAGTGAGAAAACTATGGCTTTAGCGACGAAAGTTATCCCACGAACCGAAGGGGTCATTTTCGTTGCTAAAGCAACGCACAAGCGTTGCTTTAGCAATGAAAGTCCGTGGGAAAAATGTCCACACGTACTAGTGCCACAGACAGAAGATACTGAAAGGTGTCATGCTTTGAAAGCAACTATCTCTCCATCCTCAGCATACATAATAGATTCTGGAGCTTCCAACCACATGGTTTCTTCGAAAGAATCCTTCTCTACCCTATCACTAACAAAGGGATCGAACATTCACATGGGAGATGATTCCCAGATTCCAGCAGAAGAAAGGGGCTCAGTCAGAGCGAAGCATGGTGAGTTCAAGAATGTCTTATATGTTCCCTCCGTTGCTGCTAACCTGTTATCTGCACTATGAAAATTTTGAGGTAAAAAATGGGCCTCAAAACAAAAAATGTACTATCAAAATCAACTTTAAAAGAATCAATCACATTATATAGGATGACATCATGTATAATGGTTGAAGTGGCAATGGTTGAGTTAAAGATGATTATTTGTCAAAGTCTAAATGGTGAATGAAAACCCATAGTTAAATATATTAATGTTGTAAGTAAAGTACTCATGATGAAAAGAGTACTCATAAATTACTTTTAGATATAATATAACTGTACTAAAGTACTTTTATAGAATTTAGAAAGAAAAATACTCTTTATGTTTGAATATAAAATAAATTAAAAATACCAAAAAAAAACATTTTATTATATATTTTAATAACAATTAATAAATGTAAAAACTATTAAAATCTCTTTATAATCAAAATGATATTTGTGTAAATTCTTTTTAAAATATAAATCTAAATCTTATTTAACTTATTTAACTTACAAATCCATAATTTCAGATATGGTACGTGGTATGACATAAAATCAATTTATGTAAATACTTTTTAATATATAAATTTAAATCATATTTAAACATTTTAAGTCCTTATCTAACGAATACGTATTTAACTTACAAATCGATAATGTCTAATATGACAGGTTTTATTACTTAAATAAATTAAAAGTGCTAGATGATATTACATTAAATAAATTAAATGTGAAATAAGTAAATTGAAAGAATATTTAAAACAAATACATAGTATCCTAAGATATTAAATTTTTAATTATTTATCTAATCAATAATGCATATGTATATGTGTAATGGAATAAGTGTTATGGGATCATTGATTCCTTTAAAAAAAATTAAATCCATTTTTAATGAATAATCAAAATACGTACTATGGAAGTGTTATTATTTAAATGTTATAGGAGATGTTATGTTATAATATAAATAAAAATTAAATATTTAAAATAAATATTTGGTGGTTTGAATATATTTAAATAAGTGAAATTAGTAGCAAAGTTGTTTATACTTGCCTTAAGAAATGGTTTAATCTAATAATTAATATTTTTTTTAGCTTAGTAGTTTTATATACTTAAGTTTATTTTAATAATTTAAAAATGTTATAATTTAATAGTTATTTATAACCCAAATTTGATTTCATAATTTAGAAATGTTTTGATGTAATAGTTATATATAGGCCAAAGTTAAAATTAAAGTTTGACATAAAAATAATTGGATAATAAATAAAAAGTTATAAGAAAATGTCGTTGTCATTTAGAAAAATTAAAATTATATAGATATTTTATAAAATTTGCATTTTTTTACTTACAAAATTTTACCAAAATAAAATGCATTTTTTTCCTATTAACAATAAAAAGGCTAAACAAATTATTAAACTTTAGTAAATCTCTAGTATAATATCAACTAATTAAAATATTAATCATCATAATTGTTTGAATAAACCAATAAATATTTGTTTAGAAATAAAAAACAATCTTTAGTTAGTTTATGAAATGTAAAAAAAAAATTAATTGAATATCAAAATAAATATTTGAAAATTTTATTCAATAAATTTATATAAAAGAATATTATAATATGTTAAAGTTTTTATATATATTTTAAAAAAAATTATATCTAAATAAAACTTCTATATAGTGATATAGCTATATTTATTTATTGTGATGTGATTATCACATCTATCAAGATTAGTCATTATGCCTATTTTAATAAACAATACACTTGATATTATTAGTTTTTATTTAAAAAACATTATAATGTATTGATGCGTGTATATACACATATATTTAAAAAAAGTTTATTATATTTAAATAAAAGTTTTGTATAGTGATATAATTATAGTCAATCATTGTGATGTGATTGTCACATCTATTAAGATTAGTCATTATTACTATTTTAATAAACAAGACACTTGGCATTGTTATATTTTTTTAATTTTTTTATATTTTTAAATATTTTTTATATTTAACAATTTCATTTGCACACTAGAGGAAATTAGTGAAATCATAAAAATAAACCAATCATAAAATATAAAAGTAAATTTTAAAAAATTAAAAAATATAATGTTGTTTTTAAGATATTAATTTAATATATGAATTTTATAAAAGTTAGGTAAAACTTTCGAAAAAGTATATAAATTAATTAAAGTCAAAACTATTGTTGGACTAAGTAATAGCTATATACCTTCTTTGATAGGTATAATAATGTAAATATTAACATAAATAGATGATTAGGTTAAATTTATATAAAAATATAAGTAGGTTTATGATTGATTTTTATTTTTAATGAATATAAAATAAATTTATATAATGCATATACTTTAAAAAATGTTAATTTATTTATATAAATTTAATTTTGTTTAAAATTCAAAATTATAAATACATGGTTTTATAAACCTATTTTGAATGTTAAGTAACTTATATTTTAAAATCCAAATTTATGAGTACACTACTCTATTAGTACATTCATCATATTACATTCAAAAGTAATTTATGTATTTAAAGGTATTTTACTTTTGGTCACATCAAAGAAGGTTTTTTATTATTATTTTTATTTTATATATCTTTTCAATATAACTTAACCATAGTTACATTGGTTGTAGTGTAAGAGATGAGTTGTAAATATACATTCATCACAAACTGCCTAACTCATAATATTTTATTATATCTCTTAGGAGGCCCATTTTAGACCTCAAAATTACCCTAATGTTTATCGGATGACTCATAGAGACTCTCCCAAGAGAGTAACATTCGATTCAAAGTCAATTGAGATTACATAAAAAGCCACTGGACTACTTGTAACGAAAGGTATTGCAAATCACTCTACCAAAGCTTATGAGTTCTCACTTTTCTTACATGTCTCTCCTCCTACAACTTTATTGTCTCATGCTAACAACACCAACAATATTTGGCATGAGAGATTTGGCCATCTCAATTTCAAATATCTGAAGCTACTCCACATTGATAAAATGGTCGAAGGTTTTCCCTCCATCCAAACTTTCGATGGAATATGTGTCGGTTGCTTGGTAGGTAAGCATCCAGAAAAGAAGTATGATGTTGGGAAGGCACATAGAGCTGCTTCTTCACTTGATTTGATACATAATGATGTAGCAAGACCTATGCCCACAAAATCCATTAATGGTTGCAGGTATTTCCTCACCTTTATTGATGATTGTTCACGGTACTGTTGGATCTATTTCATGAAACAAAAATCAGAAGTTTTTGATACTTTTAAAGTTTTTAAAGCTATGGTTAAGAACAGTTTCAATAAGAATATCAAGTCAATAAGATCTGATAAAGAAGGATAGTACATCAAAGGATATTTCCAGAGTTTCTTTGAATCAGAGGGGATTCAAAGGGAACACTCAGTTCCATACACACCACAACATAATGGTGTGGCTGAGAGGAAGAACAGATCATTGAAAGAGATGGAAACATGCCTTCTCCATGCCAAGCATCTACCTCCTTCTCTTTGGGCTGAAGCAGTAAATTGTGCTTCGTATTTGCATAATAGGGTGCCCCACAAGCCAGTGGTTGGGGTCACTCCATTCGAAGAACTGCATAGGTATAAGCCCAATGTCTCTCATCTGAGATTTTTTGGTTCCAAAGCTTGGGCCAGAATACCACTTGACAAGAGGAAGGCCTTCCAAGCCTAAAGTAGCGAATGCATTCTGTTGGGATATGCAGAAGATGCAAAAGCTTACAAAATAATGGAGGTTGCAACCAGAAGATGCTTCATTGAAAGAAGTTTCCATTTCGAAGAAGATCAGCTGCATGAAACTCCTCCAACAACACATAAAGGTATAACTATTTCTCCGCCTATTTTTTATGATAATGATGTGCTACAAGTTTCATATTCAGATGAAGAACATCACATTCAGCATGATCATGTTATTGAGATTGAACCTCAAGAGATTCTAGATCCAGATCTAGTACCCATTCCTAATCAGAAGCCTAAACCCGGATGGGATCAAAAGTTTCTTGATGCAGCTGGAAGTGGTGCTGGAGATCCAGAAGACAGAAGAAGAACAAGGTCCCAGTATCAGAATGAGCATGTTGCACTATCTCTCACAGATTCGCTCTCCACAGTATGGTGCAACAAAATTCTAGGTCGATGCTACTTGATGATGGCAAATGATCAGCTACATGTCCCATAGAAGTAAAAAATTAATCATTCCCTACCTTCACCATCCAAAAGAGACAAACATAGTCATCAGTTCAGAAGTACATTGAGAGGTCCATCGATGGACCATGCTGCAAATTTGCAGCAATGTTTTTTCACAAGTTATTTTCTAAGGAAGAAGCTTCTTTCTTCTAAAGATAGCTTGCAGATTGCTATTTTCCTACTTATTTTTTAGGGAGGGGGGGTTCCCATGAGGTTTTCCCCTGTTTCCTCGGTTGTATTAAGCAACATTTTTTTTACTATCTTCTAGATTGTATTTGGGTGACCTATGGTCTTGTTACCAGGGCCCACAGTTGTCTAAGTTAGGATTCAAGGGAGGTGTTAGGATTATTAATCATCCCTTGTTCAAATGTCTATTAGATTATTTTTTCCTTACTTAGGAACCTTAATTAATTAATTGGGTCCACTGGTACAATTGGGTCCACTTGACCTAATGAGGCCACATGTACCAGTCACTGGAGTGTGGGGAACACTACTAGAGGTTAACTGCCACTTACTGCATGTCCATGCATTAGTTTGGGTGCCTCCTAGACCAATCCCTATATTTTAGGAGCCACTGGGAGTCCCAACACCAACCAACTTCAGTTAGTTGGAGTTAGTACTAGTTAGTCTTAGTTAGCCCCCAGTTACTCTCGGTTAGTTCACAATCAGTTAGCTAGCACATGCCTTTCATGGATAATGCATGGTTGCATGTGGAGTAGGCGCCTTTTCCCACCTACCACACTCAGTTGCTCTGAGTTAACTAGCCATCACTGATTGATTAAGTTGGTTGGACATCTGGAAGTTGATTTTGGACTTCGATATTGATTGAGACACCATGAGTTATAGATTTAGTTAGATATAGTCAAATCCACATGGTAGATTCAAATTTCTCCCTAATGCATTCGAATTCTTCCTATTTGTATTAACTATTATAACACTGAATTATTATTGTGAATGATACTGTAAATTCCTAAGCAATACATGTATGTTTCCTGTGTGATTTGTTTTGTTCAGTTTGAAACTTCATTCTCCATTCATTTGCTGTCAACATTATTATAACTATATACTTGAAGATCTAAATGGCATTCAAATTCTAATATGGACCTCTTGTCATCATTGTAGGATAGAGTGAACCTGTGTTGATCCATAACCTCCTTCCTTGGGTTTGATGTTGGCGTTGAATGGATAAATTCATTCATGTTCTCATGTTTCTCATCTTGGATCTAATCATTCAATGGATCATATGCAAATTTCGCGTTAGAAGACTTCACCACTAATTGAACTTTCCAAGAAAATGGATCTTCTACTAAAGGAATAAATGCACATGCTACTACCCTCTTTCCCTTTTCCTTGTATGTACCAACAAACTTATGGGCTTGTACCATAATTACCCATTAAAGTAGGTTTTTATATTCTTTGTCTAGTGGTCTACCAAGGGGAAGGTTTTCGAGAACCTTCTGATCCCATCCTCCTCTACAACACATAGTGTCAACACATAGAATCTTGCAAAGACTCCCAAACCATCCAACATGAACATAGTGTTCCATTCATCATAAGGTTTCCCATGTATGAAAATCATCCATTGTTCCATGTGAATGGACTATTGGAAATAAAATCTAGATTTCCCTCTAGGATCCCATATCCATTATAGAAGTCCATCAATTCCAAAGAATCTTAAATTCTTTGTCATTTGATCCAACAATGTTTGGATCTCTTCTTGTACAAGTTTATTGCTTGCATGATTTTTTGCATCCAACATGCTTTGTATGCAAAATGTTTTATCTTGCATGGTAGTTATAAATATTCCATGTACTTGCACACCCAATCCATGGATGTATGTGTACTTAAACTATCCAAGGGATTCCATACATACCCTAGTTGTTGCTCACATGGTAAGAAAATATTAGTAAAACAAAAAAAACTATCACAAAAGTAAAAAGAAGATTTAACTCAATGAATCCCCATCTTTTCTATGTATCTATCCACCCAATCCATTGATGAATAAGAACTTTGTCTTGTTGATCCATGTGTAATGTAATCAACCACCTCTTGTAGAGTGAAGTATTCCACCCTTAAGGGAGGGTCATGATCTTTGTACATCAAATAAAGTGCTTGGTTTGCATTATTAAATTGAGCACATAGATCTGTGGACAAACACACAACTCACATGATAGATCACACAATTTACTCAGTTATTGAAGAATGAAACAGTGAAAAAATGGCTTGCAGCTGTGAATGTTTTTCATTAATCAAAGAGTAATTAGATAGATTATTACAATGAAGTACAATGGCTTTAATAACCACAAGCAATTCGAATCCACATGAGGAAGTTTGAATTGATTAGACTCTACTTGACTGTAGGTAACCAAGACTTTGTCTAAATCACTATCGGAGGACTCAGTAGTTAACTGACCTTGTCTAAACCATAACCGAAGTTCATTGGAGCTCTAAAACACAACTCAAGTGTTACATTCAGTGTTGACTATGGTTAACTGGCTGTGGTAGGTGAGAAATGTGCCCCACATGTGTGCAGTCAAGTAAACCTAGCACTAATTGAATGTAGAGGACTAGAACTGAATGTAACTGACTCCTAACTTAGCTTGACCAGTCATTAACTGAAGTGAACTGACCTTGGTTGGTTTCGGCACTCCCAGTGGCTTCCTAAATTGTAGGGATTGGTCTAGGAGGCTCCTAAACTAGTGCAATCAAGTGTAATTAGTGGCAGTGAGCCTCAATTAGTGTTCCCCACACTTTGGTAACTAAAACATGTGCCCCAATTAGGTCAAGTTGACCCAATGGTGCTAATGACTATAAATAGACTGGATGGACTCCCGATTTAGACATGACTCCCAATTTAGACATATGACCAAATTTGGACAAGGGAGGATTAATAATCCTAACACCCCCCTTGAATGCTAACTTGGAAAAACTGTGGGCCCTGGTAACTAAGACCATAGGTCACCCATTACATCAAGTAAAGTAAAGTAACTTCTCAAAAACAAGGTGTTGGGGAAAAACCACATGGGAAAAAACCCCCCTTCTAATTAAGCAGGTAGAATCAGGATCAATCTGGTTCTTCTGTGCACAGGTATTCTGGGGCCTGGCATGTGAACCTCTCCATCATTATGTCTGGAGGAATCTTCCTCTTTGGAAGAAGAATGATATGCTCAACTAAATCAGAAATATAGACAGCTGCCGGATGAAGACTGGACCCATGTAGAGCAACTGAAGTCAACTGAAAAGTGAGAAAAGGTTCTTGAGAATTCATAGAATGTGAGGAACACTCAAGAAACTGATATGTTGCATCCATGAACAGAAAAACATGAGTGGTAAGAACAGCCCCAAGTGTTAGGAGCAGGTGTCCAGGCGAATGCAGAAAATATTCCTCTTTGCTAGTTCTGTGAGGAGATGAGCATGTGATCAATGGTAGAGAAGCAATGAGACTGTTGAGAGCGAATTCTTGAGATCCATAGTCTGATATAGCTTCTGAAATAGATATTGAATCACATAATAAAATATCAGCAACCTCATATGAGGAAACTAACACCAAATCCCCATCAGCAATTTTGATGAGAAAGTGCGGTACTTGATTTTTCACACCGGAATTGGTGAGAGCAGCTACAAGCATGACTGAAAGCTCTTGGATTTTAAAATATGACCAAAATAATATCAAATCAGAAATTAAATCAGATCTAAATAGGTTCAAAACAGATCCAAAACTATAAAATGGAATCAAATCCCCAGCAACAGTTTTGTAGGAGACTTGCGGTACTTGTTTCTTCACACCGTTGATGAGAACAGCTACAAGCAGTACTGAAAGATTATGAATTTGATATATTAAACCAAGCAATATCATATCATATCTAAATAAGATCATATCAGATCCAATAAGTTTAATATCATATTCAAATAAATGGTTAACCGAGACGGTGGATGCACAGCTTTCTTCTTCTTCAAAATTCTGAATTTTGGCGCATGCAATCCTGCAGGAATTTGCTGGAAAATATAGATCATGGGGAGTGAATGGATCACTCTGGTAATCTGATATTTCTTCCAAAATATCCAAGGTATTGCATATTTTCACACCAGCAGCAACATTAGAGGGAGAAAAATCAAATTTCTCTTCACTTTTGGAAGCAATTACTGGTAAATTTTGCACATAATTTAAAGGAAAATCACCGGTGAATGTTTGCATGGAAGTGTAGCAGAATTTTTCTTCAATATCAGAGATTCGAATGTCTTCTTCTGTTTTAGCAATATGAGAATATGAGATATCAGATATCTCATGAACTTCCGGAACATCAGGAGAAGGAGTCACTGCATGGAGACTGTCTTCAATTCGAATTGACTGTGTAGAAGCTTCTGCTTCTTCTTTATCTTGAAAAAATTCATCAGAGAGAGTGGAGGCTGATATTTTTGGATCAAGGATGCTTATGGTGCTGGATGTGCTCTCCAAAGTGCTATTATGATCCTCATAAATCATTCCAAAGGTTTTGTCCAATCTTTTCCAGAGTTCTGTCCAACCTTGTCTCATCAAAGATGAAATCATTTAGAAGTTGTACCTGCAAAACAAAAAAAGGGCACCGTAAGGTCGGACAGCCTACACTTTTGGAATTTCCTTCACACCCAGCTTAGTTAATCAAGTAAGCTTGATCAACAATTCCTTTGCTTGGGGTATTAAGTGGTAAATTCCCCGCTTCTGGTGCAGTGCTGGAAGGAGCAATTTTGCTCAAAAAATGATCTAGTAGGAGATCGAAGGAGGAGAAGTGCCTTGTCCACCGAGGCTCTGATACCATATTAAATTGAGCACATAGATCTGTGGACAAACACACAACTCACATGATAGATCACACAATTTACTCAATTATTGAAGAATGAAACGGTGCAAAAATGGCTTGCAGTTGTGAATGCTTTTCATTAATCAAAAAGTAATTAGATAGATTATTACAATGAAGTACAATGGCTTTAATAACCACAAGCAATTCGAATCCACATGAGGAAGTTCGAATTGATTAGACTCTACTTGACTGTAGGTAACCAAGACTTTGTCTAAATCACTATCGGAGGACTCAGTAGTTAACTGACCTTGTCTAAACCATAACCGGAGTTCATCGGAGCTCTAAAACACAACTCAAGTGTTACATT
>LPNX010451838.1:74512-100087 GCA_001517045.1 Pseudotsuga menziesii
AATCAGGTGCAATTAGTGGCAGTGAGCATCAATTAGTGTTCCCCACAATTTGGTAACTGAAACATGTGCCCCAATTAGGTCAAGTTGACCCAATGGTTCTAATGACTATAAATAGATTGGATGGACTCCCGATTTAGACATGACTCCCAATTTAGACATATGACCAAATTTGGACAAGGGAGGATTAATAATCCTAACATGCATCCTCCATGGGAGTGTTTTTTTAAAACACTTGAAAATATGATTCTTCTTCATGTTAAAACCCATCATGAGGTTCCTCCATCAAATAATTAGTGTTACCATCCATATGTGTGTGAATTTTTGTGGTGTAAGAGGAAGGATGTGATCCCTCCAACTCCATGCGTAGCTGCTCTACCTCCATGTACTTTCTTCTACATATTTGAGTGAAAGATATTGGTCCATGAATAGTTGCAAGAAAGTTGATTTCATCTTTTCAAATGCTTCTTTTATGATGCATAATCATTACACTAGTGACACTTTCAATAATGCCTCTTTTCCATGTTAGTTTTTCTACATTAATTTGATTAGGATCTTTATCTGAAAGAATAACAAGCACAACAATATATCCAAGATACACAAGAGACACAAGACACAAATATTTTCATTGGGTAAAACATAAATAAGAAAACCTTGCAAACTTCCTTAGAGTAGTTATGTCACTAAGACAATACCACAAGATAGAAAACCCAAGAATAAGATGTCTCTTGTATCTCCCTCT
Organism: Pseudotsuga menziesii; assembly: GCA_001517045.1. NCBI lineage: Eukaryota > Viridiplantae > Streptophyta > Pinopsida > Pinales > Pinaceae > Pseudotsuga > Pseudotsuga menziesii. Next base: position 75,252 of record LPNX010451838.1, read on the forward strand.
CTCTTCCTCCTCACCCTCTCTCCTAAAGTGCACATGAGAGAGTGCGAGAGTGTGTATCAAATAAGGAGAGTACCTCCCTATTTATATCCTTCTGTTGAGTTACTTACTCAACTAACTAGGTCAACCAGGTAACCTCTCTAGGGCCGACCTAACTAGGAATACTCATAAGTACATTTTCCTTTATTTATTTTAGGGAATATTGCCCCAACTTACAACAGAGGGTTTACCTCAATGACCATACATAACAATGACATCCAGAAAGGAGGGAAACACATATCTAATGGGGGTACAACAATATACAATAATAATATACATCATAATATATTCTGAAGTTACAAATACAACAACACTCCCTCTTAACTAGGAAGGCATTCTCTCGCCACAATCATCAATACAACTAGCCACGTCATCATAATTGAATCATCATCATCGCTACTACCATAGTCCTCATCTTGTCGATCATTAAATAGTTACATTTGTCCATATATCCATCATAGGAATTTTCTATAGAGCCAGCCTTGTTTCGTGTTGGGTGTAGGCCAAGTCATCATCTAGGTCTTCATCGTATCCATGAGCAATCCATCACATAGGTACAACCCAGGACCATTCATTACATTGCCACTGCAATCACCTACGTCTCCTATTATCATCTCGTCGTATCTACATCATCTTGTCATATCTTAATTATCTTGGAAGATATGAATCATCTCATCATCGTACACAGAGCACATCCCAAATGCATACCACTGAATATCTGCGTTATACCAACATAGGATCACAGTAGGACTTATTTACGTCATCAAGACAACCTTTGTCTACCACTATGCGAGAATCACCTAGGATCACACCAAGTGCATTATGTCTCACCATGGTGAACCTGTGTTCTACAAACATAGGAGCACACCAGGACTTATTTACGTCACCAATACAACCTGCTTTTACCATTATGTGAGAACTTCCCAGGTGTACACCAAGTTCCTTGTGAACGACCATTATCTCCAACATGGGAACACACATACAAGGACTGATTACAACCAAACAACCTATGTACCACACCAGGGTATTTTTTGTTCTAGTTCAACCTCAAGGACTTATTACATCTGAACAACCCACATACCACACCATGATATTTTCCATTCTAGGATAGCCTTCAAAGACTTTATTACGTTCGAACAACCTGAGTACCACGCCAGGATCTTTTCCATTCCATAATAACCTACATGACCGATTACGCCTGAGCAACCCATGTACCACGCGAGGATATTTTATACTCCAAGACAACCCATAGGACTAATTACATCTGAGCAACCTGCATACTATGCCAAGATATTTTTATGCTCAAGGACAACATGTCTACTTTCCCATGTGATATCTCATGCATATGCGTCTGTTGGTATCTCGCCATCTCTAGCATAGGAGCACACTAGGACTAATTATGTCACCAAGACAACCTGCAACTCCGACCATGCTAGAACTCATTACTCCCTCTTTCTAGGGCCTCGTTTTGGATCACACCAAGTCTTTCTCTGAAGTACTCGAACTTCACTTTCGCTAGTGGCTTGGTTAATACATCGGCTATATACTCGTTCGTTTTCATGTACTAAATATTCACTACTCCTCTCTGTAGCATACAAAAATATAAGTCAAATAAAGCAAATCAGATAGTAGCTTTCAAATCCATACTACCTCACAACTAATCAAGGAGGTTGCAACATATTATGCCTCGGTTGTACTCAGTGCCACATGGGACTACTTCTTGCTAAACTAGGATATCATGTTTGATCTCAAATTGAAGCAGCAACCCGAATTTCTCTTCCTATTAGTGGCATTGTATGCCCAATCCGAATCAACATAATGGTGCAAGTTAATCTTCTGATTCGCATTATACTTGATCCCATACTCAATTGTACCCTTCAGGTACCTCAATACATGCTTTGTAGAAACAGGGTGAACATGTCTCTAATCCGTTAGGAAATGGCTCGAGATGTTCACAGCAAAGCACGCGTTAGGTCACGTATTCTTTAGGTACATCAATGAACCAATCATTTTACAATACATCATGGAATCAATTGTCTCTGATGAAGCATCACACATTAGATTCAATTTCAATGCCATTGGTGTCTATCACCTTATAGTCTCGCATACTGCATACTTTCCTTGACCAAGGAAAATTCCATCTGTACTCTACCACACCTCCATGCCTAAGAAGTATTGCATCATCCCTAGGTCTTTCATCTAGAATTCGGTATCAAGCTTCCTCTTTGCATCTACAATTAGTTCGTCCTATCCTGTCAGAAACAAGTCATCGACATATAATAGTATTATGCCTTCAACCTTAAAGTAAAGGTTGGAATATGCTTTAATATTAGTAAATCCTAAGTCCATCAAGAATTTTTCCATCCCGTCATACTATGTCAATATTATCAAACTTGGAGATCTTATGCAGTCACTCCCTTTGAAGTGGAGCATCATCCTCTCTCTACATTTTGTACTCTATGTATCGGAACATTCTATACTAGAGTGACATGTAGCTTCCTCTGTTGTCGATATTCTATGTATCCATCTATGTCATCTCTTAAAGTCACTGGATACCAAGATTGTCTATCTTGAAATTTGTTGAAAGTTCCTCTTGCACCCATATATGAGCTTGTGTCCTATGTAGGCTTCCATCTTCAACCTTGTATCAAAGGTTGATATATCCATCACTCTAGGAGATCTTCAATATCCTCATGTAATTGTATGTGTCACTAGTACAAAATGAGGAATCAGCTACTATGCGACTAAAAATTCTAGTCACCACAGGTTTTTCAAGTGATTTACTGCTAAATATGAGCAATTTTAATTGACCCAACTATAAACGACTAAAATTAACGACTAATTTAGTCACCAGTTAACAAATATGACTAAATAATAAGTGAGAGAGTTAAAAATGACTAAGATAAACGACTAATTTAGTCACGACATAAAAATGACTAGCTAGAAGACTATGAATTAGTCATTTATGTTAGTCATTTTTTATTGTGTCATGGAGAATTGAAATTTTGACAATGAAGTGTAAATTTTGTAAATTGGTGCCATGCACCTCAATCTTCAAAGATCCAACAAAGCGATTGCACGAATTTTTCTTGACCATCTTTATCCTTGCTACGCCATTGAAGCAAACCCAATTAAGCGCGTGCCAAAGGAAAATTAGGTTCCTTATACATCAATTACGAATTAGGTACTAGAACTAGTACCATATCGATACCTAGAAGCACCATAGCTGATTGTAGGTCATATGTGTCCTCCACGACCCTTTTCCACTAATCACATATTTTGGGTCGATGATAGTTCTTATGCCAAAGGTAATTATGAAAAACTGATGACAATGTCAATAATCATTATGATGATGATAATGAAGACGATCATGATGATGCCATGAATGATGATTATGATGATCATGACAACAACAATGATGGTTATGTTGGAAATGATGACATTGTCGATCATGTGATTATATGATGAGAGTGAGTGATCACAATTACAAGAGACGATTTTCCTCTTGTAGTGAGCATTCTAGATCTCAGTTGCAGATTATAAGTTTCTCCAGGGAAGAGTCACTTCTTTTTTGTCTTTTCGATCCAAGATGGATCTAGGGTTTGTCTATCTAGTTTGCAGAGAGGATTTGAATCATTTTCATGTGTGTTTTGGTCTAGATCCAAAGGGTTTATCTGAAGGATTATTGTAGTGTTTTTGTGATCAAATCCAAGAAGAAGAAGAAGACAAACATCTGTTGGTTTTCCCTAGTTGGGGTTTCTAGGGTAAATCCTTGTGTCTATTTTGTGTGGTTGGATTTTGTTGTTTTGTTGTGCATTTATGGTTTCTTATGCAAGTGTATTCTCATTCATTAATTTTCAGTAGTTAATTGAAGAACACATTAATAGTTGTTGCTAATCAAGAACTGTATAAGGGTATAAAAGTTAAGATTGAGCATAATTTGAACTCAGGTTTTTATATGAAGAGTTTAACAAACTTTTTTTGGTTTGATAAGTCATGGATCTATCAATTATGCTGAAGAGGTGCATTCTACAACCCGGTAGGGGGAGACATGTAACTCCTTCCAAGCTCATCCTAGAGTTGACACACGTCCTTTAAAAAAATAATAAAATATTATAAAATAATAACACGTCGGCTCAAATTAGAGTTAAAACATTTACAACCGCATATATAAAAAAAAACTAATTAGATAAATTGGAGATGTGTAACTCCTTCCATGCTCATCCTAGACTTGACACATGTCCTTTTAAAAAAATTATAAAATATTATAAAATAAGAACATGTCAAGTCATCGCGCCGAAGATACGCATTCTATAGCCCAATAGGGGGAGATGTGTAACTCCTTCCATGCTCATCCTAGAGTTGACACGCGTCCTTTAAAAAAAAAATAACACGTCGGCTCAAATTAGACTTAAACCATTTACAACAACATATATAAAAAAACACTAATTAGAAAAATTGGAGATGCGTAACTCCTTCCATGCTCATCCTAGACTTGACAGGTATTATTTTAAAAAATATATAAAAAATTATAAAATAAGAACATGTCCACTCAAATTAGAATTAAAACATTTACAACGGCACACACACACACACACACACACACACACACACACACACACATATATATATATATATATATATATATATATATAAACACAAATTAAGCACATTAAAAGGTTTTCACAACATTTATATTTTAAAACAAGTTTGCATCTCAAGAGATTTGATCATTCTAAACGCTTTCTAGATCCCTTTTAAAATGGATCTATGATAATTATAATACATATCATAAATATTTAATCAAAGATCAAATTATATAAACTTGTTATATACATATAATAAATATATAATTAATGAAAAAATTATATATATAATGAATGAAACAAGTTATATTTATGTTATTAAATTTCATTTCACTTTCTCAATGTCTATATTTAACCTATTATTTTTTACCTTTTTTACTTTTGTTTTCAATATTTGAAAACTAATTAGCGCACTTGTATCTATTATCTTTCTTACATTGATGCTTTGGACCTTTCGTTCATATGACCCTCCTATGTCCCTTCAGAAATCCATTCCACCACGCCTCCATTCTGGAAGCCGATATTCACACTTACAAATCATTTTGATTAAGCATATTCATGCTCAGAATAAAAATTTTCAGAGGTTTTGATCGAGCAGAGGGGACAACATGTCGAAAAACAACAAGGGAATCCTTGGTAGAGCTTTGGTCAAGCACCACAATCACCTTGTAACCGAAGCGAATAAGCAAGGCTATGGCAGAACCAAGCGCATCTTGGAATGAATCACAAATGTCAAGGATGTTGAAGTCGTCATCGAGGAAGCAGAGGAGGTCGACTGCCTATTCTCTGCTCAAAATCCAACGCCCGACCTTCTTATCAGTCTGTGAGTACTGTCACATACACTTAATATATACCCTAAGGGTTTATTTGAGACCAATTATGTAATATCAATCAATCTATGAGTATTGTTGTATACACATTTAATATATACCTCAAGGGTTTATTTGTTACCTATTATGTAAATATTAACCATTCTATGAGTACTGTTGCATACACATTTAATATACCGTAAGTGTTTATTTGTTACAAATTCGGTGATATTTGTCAACCTATGATTGCTGTTGTGTACACATTTAATATACCCCAAAGGTTGATTTGTGACCAACGCTGTAATATTAAATACACATTCATTGAGCCCTGACTTGAATGGGAATGTGAAAAAATAGGGTAGTTGTTGAAATTTGAGGTGAAATTCCTGTCGAGAGAATTAGTATTTGATCTTACTTCAAATACACAGACACAAAATTTTGACAGTAAACTGCCTTAGAGTTTGTGACATTCCTTACAGAAGTCACAGTATGCCATATGCATTCATAGCTAGATCCATAGCTAGAAGCACAACGCCATATAGGCTAAAGGAAAAGTAGATATAAAAGTAGCAAATGTATGGTGAGGTGCATTCAAGAAGACTGCTATATTTCTAAGATCTAAGAGGCAATAAGACTGCTATAAATCGTATTATGAATGAGATGGAAATAAGGTTAATTGTACTAGGCTCGTGTTGTATTTGACTTTTAAGACTTCTTTTTTTCCATGAAAAAAATCGTTATATTGTTATTTCAAGAATCAAATAAAAATATACATCATCGAGCTTCACAACTCCTTCCAAAATCTGAGAATATCGTTAAACCTACCATGCCCACTACTTATTACAGTCTTTCATTTATCAAACTAAATTTGTTTAAAATTGTCCCCATAATTATCATTCACGTCACTTATACAGTGATGGGAGCGTTGGCAATGAAAACAATAGTATTAAACACCCATCAAGTGGAATTTCTTCCTATTGCCGATAAGATCCTTGTAAGAGCATAATCCATCTTCTATGCACTTAATTAGAAAATTCAGTTTATGAAATGTCATGGTTTCTTACAAGTTACTCTTTCTTCTGGATTTTTGAATGTTGCGGCCTATTTCATCTATCTTCACAGGTCATGGAAGGTAGAGAAATCAAACAAGCCAGGGGCTATGAGGAAATATTAGTCACGGGACAAACATTTGAGCAACTTGTAAATCCACATATGGAAGCCATGACTTCTGCTGACCCAATTAATTATCTTGCTTCATTTGGATCTCAACAAACTGACATAATCCCATTAGAACTTCTAAATATGCAGAGTGCAACTGCACTGGTTAGAGAAGAAAGTGTAGTATATATTTCTATTTACACAAGGCAATTGATTGTAGAAGAAGAAAAAGAAAAGGGAGATGTTGAATTACAACCATATTGTGATTACTTTCGTGTAGCGAGAGGGGCATTACTCCTCCTCTGCATTGTACTATCACAAGGATCTTTTGTTGTTGGCCAAGTATCATCCAAATATTGGCTTGCATCAGCACTACTAAATCCAAATATTGACAGTGGTCTTTTGGTAGGAGTATATGCAAGCATTTCATTATGTAGTGGAGCTTTTGTCTATGGAAGGGATCGACTTCTTGTGTTGTAGAGATTACGAGCTTCAAAGGCCTTTTTCTATGGAATGATCAATTCAATATTCAGGGAACCCATGGCCTTTTTTGATACCACACCTGTGGGAAGAGTTCTAATCTGGGTAAGAAAATATTTCCCTAGATGTTTCTGTTCAAACAATTTCAAATTTTGGGCTCGAAACCTTTTGTTTGATTCTAACCAAAAGCCTTTATGTCTTTGCAGGCATCTTCAGATATGAGTTTGTTATATGTATAAATCGCTTGGGCCTACAGCCTTGTTTTATCTTCAGGCTCTGGCTTCATAGGAATGATATTTATCATATCATTAGTCACATGGAAAGTTTTGCTGGTTTTCATTCCAGTGCTCTTTATCACTAGATGGATCCAAGTAAGGTTTCCTTCTGCTTATGTCCATCTTGCATTTGAAATCTTTATATATATATGTTAATACTTTGTCTTTATGTCTATCAATATGAGCATATGTATTATGATATCCATGTATAATATTCAAGATTCCCAGCTAGGTTTAAGATGGATCTATTTTGGTTTTAAATTTTAATTTTATAAGATGACATGTTTTTCCTTTGTGATGTGGTTTATATTATCCATGTCAACGTTACCCACATTACGTTACAACATCTCCCCATACTGGGTTGTAGAGAACCTTGATACTCTTGGTGCAGTTGCAGATATCTATTTTTTTAGCAACTTCACAAAACCTTATTCCATTAACAAGATTTTACAATCTCAACAAACGACAAATGGTTCCAACAGGAGCAACACATTTCAGTTAATAGACTCCATAATTGATATGAATACCGTCACATGTTTGAATCCATTTTATTAATGTACAAATTCTTACAACTAAATAACCCAGGTAAATACCCAATGTTAACAACAATACGTAGCCAATTCAAACGCAGTCATTCAACTTTCTTCTCAACTTGTTCCTGAATATATTTCCGGAGTTGTAAATGCTCCCATTCTATCAAGCTATCAGAGCTCTCAAGCTAAGTGTTTAGCTTCATAATAATAATACTTGTAATAATCTAATCGCTTCCCACACCTGATTGCTCCTACAATTTGAGAAAAAATTCATCTAACATATTAACCCTTTTCCACTCAAATAAAGTAGCAAGGAAAACTCCTACGAAAATATGATTAGTGTGAAACATGAGAATCCATACATGGTGAATAATAGTACTAATAACCAAATTGTCTGCTTTAATGGTCCAATAATAAATAAAATACCTCATACAACATGTTAATGGAACCACAGAGTTTCGAAATATGACTGTATACTCAGTAGATGGATACCAAATAAAGGAATCTAAGCTTGGTACAACAGTTTGAGAAATGGATCATTATAATTTTGTATATGAATTTGGGTGACAATTTGTTGAGTAAATTTGTTTGTATGAAATCAAATCTCTTGCCAACAAAGAGCTCACTACTAATTACGCCAAGGTTGTAATGCAATGGCTGAGAAATGGCTCATTATAATTTTGTATATGAATTTGGGTGACAATCTGTTGAGTAAATTTGTTTGTATGAAATCAAATCTCTTGCCAACAGAGTGTTCACTACTAATTATTCCAATGTTGTAATGCAATGGATTTACCACAACATCAACTTCAACTATTCATTAGGAACAATCATCAAAACAAAAAAACTTAGACATTTACCATATGTATATATTGCACAGGGATTATGGGCATACAAAGTACAGACATGCAATAATGATTGTATCATTTAAGATGGACTAGTGATTGTTATCAATGCCAAATAATCAATCCAGGTTTTCCTATCATGACAATTAGATGAGAGATCATTTTCATGTAATTAGGATCAAACTTAGCTTTTAGGTTTTACCTTTGTTACATGTATATAATGAATAGGATTAATGAAAAAGATAAAAGCATACAGGGATGCTCTCTTCATTAATCAAAACAGAGTACTATTTCCTTCAATCAAATGTCTAAATTTGTTGACCCTTAATAATACTCAGGTTTGATTTTTGGTTATAGATTACTAACGGAGAAAAGAGTTCTCTAAGTCTGATCTATAGTAAGTATACAGCAAAATAGAGTGATCTCCAAGATTTTACGAGGCATTCCAAAATAACATGGGCCTGTAGCTTAAGGACTTGAAGTTGATGATCACTTTTAAAAATTTTAAAGCTGTGTAGGGTTCCCAAAAGGTTGAGGTTGAAATACAATAGTTTGACCACTATTCCATATATCAATTTTGATATTTAAGCTTGGCTGACAATCCTATTAGATTACAGATCTGGACCACTAGATAAAACCTTAATATGAGTGAAAAACATCGTTTTTAAAACATTTCCTTTATCATGATCCAATAAATCCTAAAGGGTACTATCCCTGATCGAAATGCTAGAAGAAAGAGAAAATTTGAAAGCGTTGGGGCTTTAGAAGCCTTCTTCAACACAAACCAAAATTTACCAATATGTTAAACCCTCAAATAGAAACTAGGCCAATATTTGAGCCTAAGTTAGAAGTAGGGATGAATGGCCTTAGTGATTCCAATATATATGCTTTGTAATGTGCACAAATAAGAGGAAAGTCTCAAATTGTTGAACCTTATTCATCCTTTACAAGTGTAATCAATCATAAAACAAGTTACAAACCCCCCTAGTTAATCATACTCTTTATACAAAATATGAGTTGTTTGTAATAATTTAACATTTTGTTTAATTTGTTGCCAAAATATGAGTTGTTTCTCTGCTTGGATGGCTGCTCCCTCAAGAAAAAGGTTTCATTTCAGACCCAAGATTAAGAACACTTGTTAATTAGGGTTGTTTAAATACCTAAACATGCCTATATTTGTCCTACTTATGCCCATAATTGCTTAGAATCAGTCTGCCTTGGATATAAACCTCGTTGCTGCAAATGCACCTAGAGCGAGTCTCATAGATCCTATATCTCATGCTTTATAACATGGTATTAGAGCGAGGGTGGATTTTTCTTCCTCTATCCAAAGCTCTTTAATTTTTTTAAGATTTGAAATAATAGTTCTCAACATCCTATTTCTTGTACAACAACTGAGTTTTAGGGTTTTTACCCTTATCCTCACCAGCCCACCCCGTACTTGGTAGTTTTTTCTTAGGGTTTTGGAAAATATAAGGAAGTTGTGATTTTGACCCCTTTATAAGGGTAGGTCTATAGGCTTCCAAATATGTAAGAAGACTTGAGCAGCAAAATTCAGCAATCATGCTATAAGTGCATTTGAAAATAATGTTGTAGACAGGGGTATTTGCAGGCCTAGATTCTTCCATTAATAATTAAGCTAAACCTCTCCCAAGTGGGACGGCTTCTCCAAAAGCATGAACAAGTGCACCAGCAAACTAAAATGATGGAGTGCTCCGCTAAATTTGACAAGAAATGGGGCCAAGAAGGTGATCGCTCCATCAAAATAGCAATTACATACCCTTGATCTAGGGTTAGAAGCTCTAACTAGCAATGTCTCGCCAAAACGAGCCTAGCCATGAGTACAAAGTTACAAACCCTCCTCCATGTGGATCACTAGCCTTCAATGAATCTGGAATACTGTTTTGCTGCAGGATGATTTAGGTGAATAATGGGGAGTTAAACCTCCTTTACTCCCAAGTTGCCACAGGTCTATAGGCTGCCAAAGATGTAAGAAGACTTGAGAAGCAAAATTCAGCAGTCATGCTGTAAACTTGCATTTGAAAATAATGTTGTAGACAGGGGTATTTACAGGCCTAGATTCTTCCATTAATCGTGGCACACAAAGCACTCCTTTAACTATTGATGAGGAACACTTTCACTCAGGAAGGTGTCCATCAAATCTCAAGCACCAAAGTGTGGACTAAAACCATGACAACCTACTAAAGTGCAAGTCATTGTAGGGATCTGAATAAATCCAATTTCCTTTTATGTTGGATGAGATTGCTTCAAGACTGCAAATAATGCAGCATTTCTTTAGCTCAAAACCATCTAGTAACCTTTATGTTGTGTCCTAAAGGACTGGTTTTCTGCTGCAAGTTTTCATGCCCTTCTAAAGGTTGGATTACTTCTATCTTCATCGTACATAGGCTAGAGAGAGGGCACCCATAGAGAAGTAATCACCTATCATGAAATCATCACATGAGCAAGAGCGTTATAAGAGAAAAGGGGCCCCACCACAAAGCCCATCTGAGCATTCCATAGGAAAAGTGTACTTCATATGATCAAGATTTTATATCAATCATAGATGCCAAACTGGCAAACTGGCACCAAAAAACCTTTAGCTCCAAAGCAACTACAATACAACTAAAATTGAAGGGCATCATGGCCTAAGCAATAAGATGCCAAGCCCTTCAAGTGGCATGCAACCAATATTCTCACAGAAACTTGAGACACCAAATGCTCTTCATGAGAGGATATGCAGTATTAATGGATTTTTTATGGCCCTTTATTGCTCATTTAATTAAAGACAACCATTTTTTGGAATCCACCATAGTTGGAATTTGATTGTTAGATTAGTTATTTTTCCAAGTAAAAACCTCACAGTAAAGCAGTGTACAACTTCACTAAGCCCACAGGTAGATTTCCTCTAGCACTTATTCTGCATAGGCCAACTAATCCAGAGAAAAGCTGGATATAACTGGCAGCCCTAATGAAAGGTAAAGATTTCCCTACCTTTCTCACTGATGTGGACATTGCGGCATTGGACAAGTTTCCATGCTACTGGAAATAACACCCTACACATAAGTATCCAAAAACATACCACAAAGGATTATCCATGATTTCCTCCTAGAGCAGACAATGACAATATCTGAGGTATGGAAAAGCTAAGAGAAGAAATCCTGGCTGCGGTGAGTGGAGTTTGGACCTCAAGCCCCAAGCCATGAGGCAATAAGTGTAGTTGTTAAAAAATTAGTTCAGTTAGGTGCAGTGGTTTGTGGCCAGAAAGGCCTAAAAAAATTAACTGAATCTGGTTTGAATCTCGTCAAGCTGGGTGTAGAACCTCGATTAGGGATTTTGAGTTTTGTGGGTGGAGAGCTGTTGGGTCAACAACTGCTGCAAATGCAAATAGATTTTTTTGTTTTTTATATATGTTTTGAGGTTGACAGTATTGATCCGTGACCTTGAGGTTTGTATTTGTCTCACTCTGCCCTACAACTACCTATCTATCTCTTTGTAAGGTATGTCCATTGTTTCGTTAGTGAATTGTCTCCTAAGAGACAAAGTGTGGTCGTATTATATATTTGAGTATAGAAATTAAGGAAGGTCTAAACCACATTATTTTCTTCTATTTGTCCATTTATAATTTTTTGCATGTGCTTGACTAATTGTGTTCATACATATCCTAGGTAACTGTAATTTATGGATGTACATAGCGTTGATATGTAGTAATCATGGCTTGGATTGGAGAAAAATGGGTCATAGCATCAACTGAATGGATATTTAGTTTTGACATTGAGGAATCATGCAAAAAAGAGTAAACGGAGCTCTGTCAAGAGCAAGAGCTTAAATGATGTAGGTCAACATTTTCTAGAAAAAATTCAAGCAGGCACAAGCATATTACACCAAGCAATGAAGGGGAATGATGTTGTAGCAGGAATACACAAGTCCAAACAACAAGAAAAATGGAAGAAAAAATTGAATACTTCCGATAAAGGTATGTCTCTTCAAATCCTTTCTTTTGATTTGGTTTTCACTTAGTGATTCTTTTTATGTGCTTTTCTATTTGTCTATAATATGTTGCACTTGTTATATTTTCATTCAAACTTTTGTTCTTTTATGTGTCCTTCATTTCCATCAAGAGCATAAATCATTATGATTAATTCTTAAATCACTGGAGTTGTTTCTTCATTTTCCATAACATTGTTAGACTGGTTTAATTTTGAACATGTCCATGTTTATCCTTCTTTCAAAACTTCCTAGATGTGTTTTAAACCTTTTTTTTTACTGGACTTAATAGATGGGAGTGTTAGAAATTGCAGTATTATTTTAGAATGTTGTGTTGCAAGAAATTGAATTGTGTTTATTGTATGTTGATGTAGTGATTTCTAGTAGTATGTGTAGCATTATTTGTATTTAAGTTCCAGCAGTATGTGTAGCAGTATTTGTATTTAAGTTCCAACACTATGTGTAGCAGTATTTTTATCTAAGTTAGGTTAAATATTTAATGTTCCCCCACCCCAAAGAGCAGTTTAGAAGAGTAAATAATGGAAAATTAAAATAGAGGACATTGGCTTGTAGAGGTAACTGATGGTTTGGTTTAAAATCTGTCAAATTCTATGTTTAATTTCCTCATTTTCCTTAATATTTTCCCAAAGTATGTCGATCCTAGTGTTCATGTCTTTCCTATATTGTTGCAGCAACCAAACATCTAGATGAATGGCTGCATTCCTGATACTCATATTAAACGGTGGAAACATGATCAAAATTAGGATAGGAACTTCAAGAAAGCTTCAGCAAATGTTAATTTTGATCAATCTTAACAGAAAACAATTGTGGTGGGGATTATTCCAGTAAAGGCATTCCTAATACTTGATCATAATAGAAATAGTTGTGCTGGGTTTTCTTTCCTCATCTTAAAGTGAGCGTGGGCTTGGTGTTTTATTGGGTAACTCCCCACGGATCAATCGAAACAAAATTTACTAATAACATTTAACAAAACAAATTAAACTGTGTTGTTGAATCTAAACTTTGGATCTGCACCATATGATGCAATGCATTGAATTGATGCCCCTGCTTATGATAGAGCAGGATGGGTACACATGTGTTAGAGAAATTGGAAGAAAACTTCATTTTTGCTGAAAGTTGGTAGGACCAAGTGTTAATGCAAAAATTGGTGGTGTCAGCATGAAAGGGTCCAACATGAGCAAATCATCAATGACAGAACCCATGTGTGGAATAAGTATTGGAGGTGCCTCTCTTGTCATCGAAATTTTAGATTGAGGAGGGACAGTTGTAAGAGATGGAGGATGGGAGACAAGGGTTGCAGAACTTTCATTGTAGTCAGAAGCATTATATGAAAAAGACTGATTTGATGCTTCAACTCTTTGGAATAGATCATTTTCACTTGCATCAACTCTTTACCTCTAGGAGGAGATTATCGGTAGGTCCTGTGGTGAAATCCAAAAATCTCATATCTTGTGAAAAGTCAGTCCCTGATGTTTCTTATCAACAAAAGTATAAGAGGCTCCCAAGAAATAACATAAATAAAAGTTGAATTCATCAAATATACAATGCATGATTTTACTGCTCCTGAGTATCTGTAAATACAGAAACTGCTTGTTTAGATGGATTAATTACACGCTCTAGGTTCCTAGAGGCTTCTCGATAATATCTTGAGAATATTCTATGAACATCTAATCCACTGCAACTTTAGCCTTGGGTTCAAGAACATTTCTACCGCTAATGTTGCCAACGACTGCAGTACAGTCATGGATCTGGTGTGGATAATTCCTTAAAATGCCTTTGACGATTAAAACCAGAGTTTCTATGGTGATATAATCCTTTTCCCTCTTGAGGAATTGAAGAATTCAATCAACAATACCATTGACATCACACTACTATAATGCAATTTTTCCAACTGCTTGGATAGACTCTGTTGTAATGGCCAAATCAACATTTGCAACATATTCACTTACCACAATATCATATGTATTGCTCTCATTTTCCATGACTCTAAGCATCTTATGTTTCAATTTCTTCACAAATAAGGGTCACTACAGTGATAATAAAAATGCTTATAATTTGATAAAAATAGGATTGGAGCAGATGTAGATGGCTGAAGACTGCAGATAAATCTTTTGAGCCTCTTGAACTCACCAAAGTGAGTAATCCTTTTGGTACTATCACATATTTTATCTTGAAAATGGGATGCTGATACCATACAAACTCAACATGCTTAATAAGGATGGATAGATCTTACATGGCAGGTGTTTAATAACATTTCATGGCCTTAAACTTTGTATGTGTAAATGGAATTCTGCAAATAATTTTCTAATGAAATGAAGAAAGGAAACTATTGGCGCTAAATCTTGAGAGTGTTTGTAACTCCCCCTAGATCAATCAAAACCAAATTTTAAAATAAAATAAAATAACTGTTGTACCAAATTTTGTGTCGTATTTGCTCTTTTTTTGTGAAACTGCTTGGTAGGTTTTGAACAAGTCTTCATGAACCTTGAACTTTGTACTTGTAAATATAACTCCACACCAAAATACAAGACCCAGGTCTTAGTGAGGCTCTTATATTCCATTGAAGAAGCAATGCATCCCACGTGGGGAGTCAAAGTGGAAGGCATAAACATGCCATAGGGCCTTAAGGGAATTGGAACTTAAAACTAATTTGTAATCAGAGAATCAGAGCAGGGCACTTTCACATTCCACTCAAGCAAGATGGAGAAATTCTTTATTACCCTTACGAAGAAATAGTTTCTTGTAGGCAGATCAAATGGGGAATATGAACCTCATCATGATTTTCTCTATCCTTTGCTTCATCATAAATGTGCTTTTCACGGTCAAGTAAATTCCTTCATTTTGAAAGTCATAAATCTTGATAAGAATATGCCTTTATGTAACTGTACATTATAAGAACACTATAGAATACCAGTCTCTCCAACCTTTTCGATAGGTTTAGTCAATCTCAAAAGCTTACTAGAATCTAAATTTTAGTGTAGTCTTATTTTAGGTGACCATACATTCTAAGGAAAGTTCAGTTCTTATCAATGGTCATTTCTCTCGATGAACTGTTGTCCAATCATCATGGAAGCTGTTTCAGATCCTGTACATCTCAACACATAGCTGATATATATTTTTTTATACCTAATAGTTTGCAAGTTTTTCCAGTTTAATTCATGCTTCACCAGTTGTCCTGCCTTTCAAATAACTGGTATTGTCACCTAGAAGCCAAATATACAACCCTTTAAAGGTTTCTCTAAAGACGCAATGTTGTAGAAGCAAGGTATTTCTCTTTATATTTGCAACATGACTCTTTAATTATTGAATCCACTATTAGGTGCCCTTATAGCCAAGGAATAATGATTCACAAAGCATAACTCCTCCATACAAAATGGTACCTTTGAAACAGTAAATGATTCAATGCTAAATACTTGCAATACTTGCAATTCCCCAAGTCAAAATACTTGCAATTCTTTGAATTCTAAATCTAGAGATCATTCTTGCAAGACATTATGGTGCGGAGGGAGTCAAGTCTCTAATTTTTCAAATGATAATCGGAGTCTCCATTAGCAATAATTTTATGAATCTGCCTGGCTCTTATAATTTTTATCACTTGATTTAAAGCTAATGCTTCTGTGTTATTATAGGTGGTAACTGTTAACTACCAAGCATAAGTCAATTCCCACTGTCGCTTAGGATTGTAAACAAACAGCCCCCTCCCTCCCCGCTACAGGTTGAAACCTGAGGACGTATATTTGATTTTTCATGTACTATTGGTATTTTTTTGAAAGCAGTCACACTCGATGTCTCATCTATCATTTTCCCTTTTGACAGTGTTCAAGTTAATGAAATGAATGTAAGTACACAATTTAATTAGATTTTGGCTCTCATTAATAAATATTGGTTTTCCATTGTATTTTGAACTCTTGGTAGATATACCTATAGTTTAACGTCGAAGCATAAATAACATAGGTTTATATCATTGATAGCAAGGGGCCAAAAACGTGGTATGCTATTATGACATGACAGATGACTAGTTGTATTGGAAATTTGTTTAAATTAGGTGGCAAGTTTCTATTCCGATGGGATAGTGGTAAATTGATCTCTGTATCACCTTTATTTATTTATCAGATTTTACAGTAGAAATCAAAGAGTATTCTTCTTCTAATCAGGGGAATTTTTTTGTAACTACAACCTTTTTTCCTTTATGTTATAATGTCTTGAATTCCATTCTATTATTGGATTCTTAGTTTATGAGTTGAGTAACTAGAAAAGTGAAGGGAACCCATGACATGTGGCCGTTGTAAAATCTAGTTTGATGGGAAAGCCTAAAGCCAAAGTGCAGCCTTGGTGGGTAGGATTGGTCCTGGAAGGAGTCAGATATTGACAAAGTCCATGACCAGAGGAGTTGAGCCAAAGAAAGGCTCCCCTTAAGAAATTTTCAAAGTATGGGTGCGCAATTTTGGTTGTTCTATGAGAGTTGAAAATTCAAACATAATTATGAGTGTAGGATGCACATTGTAGGGATTAAATTTAGCACCAATCAAAGTGGCGACTTAGATATGTATTGCGGATGTTTTAATATTTTACTTGCATAGTTACAGTGTAGTGACATGGGTGCATTGTTCCAACATTCGGTTGTGGTAAGTTGCTAACATACTATCATGCTCCCTTAGCATGTGCACTTTCATTGTGGACACACAACATAACGTAATGTGGACGAGCCAACATGGATGGACATGTTAACAATTCATCGCATGGAGGAGTCCAATGGTGACAGTGGATTGTCTTCCTTTTTTCCTTGTTTAAAATGAAGCGCCACAATTGTGAGAAATGTAATTGCAAGTAAAATCCATGTATCATAAATATAGTCCTGAGGAAAATATCATTTTTGAAGCATTTATAAATACAATTTTCCTGGTTTTTTGCTATAATAAAGGATGCATTGATGAGTTAAACTTATTATATGTTTTCTTGATATCTGATACATCCATGTTCACATGTTATTTATCAGTGTTAGGAAAGTTTTTAATTATAGTTTATATCCACTAAAAATGGCAATTCATGGTATGAGTTGTGTATTTTTAATAGGAGGAATGCGAAGATGAGGAGATTTCAATTACTCCAGAATTTGGTCTTTATGGAAGGAATACTTTCTTGTTGCTTCAACTAACCTTTTCAGCAGACTGGGTCAGGTTTGAGATACTCAAACAGAACTTGTCTTTTGACGAGGGTCATACTTTTCAGTGGAGCTTATCTAACATACAATACTTAAAGATATTCAGGCTTTCCCAAGTGAGTAAAATTATGGTCATTTTGTTGTCTTTAGGTACCAATTATTGGCATCTTCATATCTTGTGCTTCTGTGTGTTCATTGATATGAATTTCCTCAGCAAAATAAGTATATGTTTGAAATTTGAATGCCTCAACTTGGAATGGGATTTTTTTTTGCTGATATTTAATTCTTCTTTAAACAACTTACCAATTTATAGACTTACAGTCCATCAGCCTCTTAGACAAGCAAGCATGTTGCTTGTTGTAATAATCTGTGTCAATTATGAAATATAAGTCACCGGGGCACCTGATATAAGGTTTTCCATATGTCTGTGTTGCTCATTTTGTCTTGCTAAGTCATTTTGAGGATAGATAGCATAGGATATTTTCAATATTCCTGCACATATACTGTATGTCAATTTGCAAATGAATGTTTTAGCAGGACATCTTATGAATCTTTTTAGACTCATTGTGGTGCATCATGGCCACTATCCCTGTTTTGCAACATATAGGATCTGAGTGGTTTATTATATCAACCAATTCCCTCATTCAATTTTGATCAGTGTTCTCTTGTCTTGGAAGGAAAAAAATGTAAAATTCTGTGATTCTTGATGGTGAAAACTAACATTTTATCAAGTTATAACTTTTCTATAAACATATGCAAAGGAATTGGGTAATTGTTTCTAAGTCGGAATTCAGAGAAAAAAAATTAGGTCTTACATATAGTATTGAAAAGCTAACTATATATATATATATTCCTATTTGCAAACAACAATGTTATCATCACTGTCATCACTGCAATCAAAAGGAAGTGGGAAAATAGATGTAGCCAAAGCTGAGGAATTGCTTGCTAAAGCTGATGATGAGATGAGTATTCGTGCTACAGTTGCAGACTTGCTTCAGAAAAATAATGCACATATGTAAGATTCTCAATCACATATTTATGCATTGGATGAATTTTCAAGTCAATTCAATCGGATGTTGTTAGATTTATCCTTTTGGATATTTACTGTTTGTAGAAGATATTCAATGTTGCCAACATCTCTTCTTTTGATGTAGAATGGTCAAGCAATCCAAGATGAAGGAAAAAGAAAGAAATGAACGGAAGAGTGAGATGGAACAAAAACGGTTGGAGTGGGAGCTAAAAAGGGAGAAGGTTCAACAGGTTAGTTGGAATGTTATGGAAGAATGCAATTTTTAAAAGGCAGGTTTTGGAGCTTTTACTAACATTTTGTATTACCTTTGTAGGAAAAGGAACAATCTTGTGCTCAGAAGGAAGCCATCATTCAAGTAAGAATCCAAGGCTACATCACTTTCTTTCATTGCTCATTGAAACACATTTGCATGATTTATTAATCCAGTTGTTGATGCAATTGTGAAAGTGCGAAGTTGACAATATCAACTTTCTTTGTTAGATTATTACAACTATGAGGACATGTTATCCAATATTGAGTTTATCTTGTTTTCTATTTATTCCATTTCATCAATTTATTTATCAAAATTTTCCATCTTCTACTTCTGTAGTATATGTGGAATATACTTGTCTTAACATTACAGTTAAACTTTCAAATTCAAGCAGGAAACCTCTTTTCCCAATTTAATATTTCTATCATTCCAATAGGGAAACACTTATACTCTGTGTTCCATAATGTCACCATATACAGTTGCTAACATCTTTAGTTTCCTTGAACCAGGAGAAGGAAAAGAAACGGTAGCAAGAGGAGGCAAAAAAAGAACATAAGCGACGTGAAAAGGAAGAAGTTGAGATGAAAAAGCAACTTGCAATACAAAAACAAGCCACACTGATGGACCGATTTCTTAAAAAATACGCACCTAACACTCAAACAGTACCCATTGTATTGAATGAAACAATTTATAATTCTTTGCAGGAAAATGCACAGATTTGCAATGGTGTTATGTTGTCAATGGATAAAATATTATTGAAAGTAGCAGAGACAGAGATAGGGGATCTTCTAAGGTTGATGTTCTAGATTTTTATAAATGTCTAAATGTGGCATGAATATGTCGTGTTCTTTCTAGATTCTTTGATTTGAATCAATTTGATTATGCGATGTACTTAGGTTACACCTAGTATCTTGGCGCCATCTTAATTGGCGCACTTCTGCACAAAGACATCTAAGTTGGGGTATTTGGCATAAACCCAAAGTTGCATTGTTCAATGAACTTCGGTTGCAGGGGGCATCTGCTGAAGTTGTAGCGCTGCCAAAATTGCAATCCTCTATAAACAAAAAACGGACATATTGTGAGGTTGAAGATCATGAGTTCATGTCAAAGAGCCTTGTAAATGACTAGGAAGAAGTTTTGAGTGACGGTTTGCCTTGCAATAATGGGAATACCACTGTACATAGAGAAAATAGGATTCACACTAAGAGAAGAAACCTTTTGCAGTTTGATCACAACCACAAACCTACTTATTATGGAACCTTCTCAAAGAAAAGGTGAATATACTTTACATAATTTTAAGTTTATTAATTATCAAAGAAACATGTTGTGTTTTAATTTTGATAGCCCATGATGAGGAACATCTGAAACACCCTGAAGCTCATGGATTCTTAATATTGCAATAGACAAGAGGGAAATTTTTGTTTCTGACTCTTTGTTTTTTATGCAGTGATGGCATTGGGCTTCGAAATCCTTTTAGGAAGGACTCTTCTTTGGACTATGAGAATGATAGGATGAAGAATGGGAAGAGGTACTCATCACTAAATCTCTTTGGTAAGAGTATTTGTAGTATTTTTATTAACTTTCTTACTTTGTTAAAAATTTCAGGAAGATCCTGGGGAAAGCCTTTCTGACTGTGACAAGGATGATGTGGAAGAAAAGAATGAGGTTGACACAGATAAGTTTAAATCTGAGGAAGATGGTGACAGTGATGAGTTTTTTGTACCTGATGGATATCTTTTTGAAGATGAGGTAAATTCTACAAAAAAAAGTTGTTTGATGGGGTTCTTTATTCTTGAGTACATAAAAAGCTTTTGCTGTTATTTTAGTGTTTCCTGTTGTAATTTCCAAATTTTATTTGGGGTAATTGAAGGTTCATCCCCTTGTTTTAGTGTTTCTTGTTGCAATGTCCTAGTTTTATTGGGCGTAATTGAAGGTTCATTCCCTTGTATTGTTGCTGGAATTTACCTCAAAAGAAGGGTTATTATAGAAGTATATAAGTTGAAAGCAATCATTTAATTACTTAGGGGATGTATATAGTTGAATATATTTATTGGCCCCGATGACTATTAGTAATCCGTTGAACTGCGCATCTAATGGAGTTACAGGAAGGGATCCTGACGGATCAGTTGCTATAAATGGTTGTTATATTAACCTTTTTTATCTTCTACAACCTCCCTATGGGTTATAACCTCTTCCTCTTTTACCACACTTCCATCATTGCCCTCTCCTTCAAAACTTTATTTAAAATCTATAGCAATCTTAATGTTGTTCTCCTTTTACTTATAGCCTCAATGAGGTTGCTTCTTCCTTCCCCTAATCCACACATTCATAAACAAGAAAAGTGTTCATTAAACTCTTGTCCTCATGGGTATGTCCTCCAGGTACTCTACATACTTGGATGCACAATAGATGATTGATGCATTATCATCCTTTTCCAACTCTAGTAGAACATCAAATACCTACTACTCATCATTTTCTCTCAGCTCCCTTGCATGGATATTTAGATTCACCTCCTCTTCGTAGAAGGTTTCCTCAATATCTTTTCTTTTGACACATGCATGTTGTAATATGTAGAACATTCAATGTACACAGATCCAATTTTAGGATATTCATCAAACACTTTAAAATGCATTTAAGATGTATTTTGATGATGATGATCCACTTGATGGAAAACCTATATTTTTTTTCTATTTTGTATATTCCATTGGAATTCCTACGCATCATCTTATTTATGTAAAATGTGTTAATGACATTGAATGATAAAACTACATTTCATGGTGTTATATGTATAATGTATATTCATTTTTTTTGTATTTTTAATATATACTATGTTATAGTTGTAAAAAAAGCTATCTCTTTTTATCCGTATTTTATTTATGTGATTGTTATATTTTTAATTATATATAAGTTTAAGAGAGTTCCTTAAAAAGTTTAAAGCACATACATCTCTTTATTTCATTCTTTCAATAAGCTAAAATACATGTTTCTCTTTATTTCATTGTTTCAATAATTTACACAATACAATGAAAAGCATTACAGTTTTCCTTGTGCTAATTTTATTTATTTCATTGAATCAATAATTTACACAATGCAATGAAAAGCATTACATTTTTCCTTATGCTAATTTTAGTTATAAATTAGCACATTATAGTCTTCCTTTCATACAATAGTTGTACCAATTTTGGTTATAAATTAGCCAACTCTCCTCAATATTTCCAAATTTCTCCAACTTTAAAAGCCTATATTAAAAT
The DNA here is from genome assembly GCA_001517045.1 of Pseudotsuga menziesii. Lineage (NCBI taxonomy): Eukaryota > Viridiplantae > Streptophyta > Pinopsida > Pinales > Pinaceae > Pseudotsuga > Pseudotsuga menziesii. The sequence goes on from LPNX010451838.1 coordinate 97,674, forward strand.
CTCAACTAAATAAGCCTTTCACATATGGTTTAAATAAACAAACACTTTTCTTATGCCTCAAATTCCATATAATAAATAAAAATATGTTTCATTTTCTAGAATTTGCTGATATGGTAGCTTAGGCTTTGTAGCACTCAGTCTGAAATCTTTCGCTTTTATGTATTTTTATATTGTCACTGATATATTGTTTTATGAATAGCAAGGTTTGCTTACCTTATTTGACTTTTACTTTGCTTGATTTCATATAATAATATTTTTGTCATATATTTAAGCACGCCAAGAGATATTCCGTAAATTGGTTGACTTAATTGGTATCACAACCATCACAGAGGTATTTCGTTATCTCTGGTAACATGAATGGATATTCCAGATAGGGAAAATTGTACATGGCTCTCAGGAATTAGTTTATCATAAATACTAGTTACTGGTAAGTTGTAATAGTAATAATTATGTAGTTTGTAGATTGCTATCTATCATAAATTTGTTTGAGTATCATCATTGTCAAGCAATAACAACTTCTTAAAGGGTGCTAGTTCAATTGTAGAGCGCCTGCCTAATTATAGGCAAGAGGTTGGTGGTTCGATTTCTTTGTGCCCTATCATAAATTTGTGACTACAAAAATGACTAAATTCGCATATATACGACTATTAGTAGCTAATTTCCCGTATCTTAGTCCTATTTAGCTTAGGCATTAATATGTTATCATCTAGTAGTTTATTTAGTCGTATATTTGGTCATTAATTGTTGCAATCAGTGACTAAATATGTGACTAAATCATTGACTATCAATGACTAAATCTTTGAATATCACTGACTAAAACAATGACTAAATCATTGACTATCAATGATTAAATAATTGTCTATCAATGGCTAAATCAATGACTAATAAGTCAAGCTATTAATGACTAGTGAAATACAACTAGCTATAAGATAGTAGAAATTAGCTACTATTAGTCACCGACTCAAAAATAGTCATTTATAGCCTGATTTTAGTAATTTTTTAGTCATTAATTTCTCATTTTGTACTAGTGTGTGTATCCATGCGTGCCTTCTGAGATCGTACAAATCCTTCTGCGCACATGTGGTTCTCTGCTTGATATACACTTCTACTTCACTAGAGAAGTTTATCTTCTCAATGGAGTATGTCATGCCATAGTCTACTCCCTCTTTCTAAGAGAAACCACGAACCTTAATTTGTACTTCTTGATTCTACCATCTGCTACATGTTTGATATTGTATGTCCACACTGAATACATTGCGGACTTCCCTTCAGGTCTCAGAACCGCATCCTAGACATCATTCTCCATAGTCTCCTTCCATTTCTTCTCGGTTGCTTCTTCATAGCTTGGAAGGGTTTCTATCAATTATGTCACTCAACAGTGCCACATAATTGGAGTGTGTCTGAGGCCTCTTACTTTATTTGTAAGTCTCATCATATTTTTCTTCATCTTGGATGATCTCTCATTCCCAAGATGGTATTCATTTCTCGAGGTGTATCTCCCGCTCTCTTTAGGTCATATCACGATTCTTATATTCTTATGAAGCTCTTTATTCTGCCATGATGTCTCTGACCCTCAGAGCTTCAAGTTCCTCTTTATGTATGTCTATTCGAGTGAATCTTCTATCTGAATCATCATCACTTGTTCCTCGGAACAAGTCTCATCCTTCTTTTCTTGTAGGTGATTGTACATGATCTTTTCTACAAGCCAAATTCGGTTGCATGATTAGAAACATTTCATAATTTCCAAAAGATATTAATAGTGACAAATTCTATGGATAAAGATATATGTCACACGGTCATGCAACTATCTTAGCCAGTGCTACGACATTAATCCATACAATAACTTTCTAGATGCCTTCCATCTCTACCAAAACATTTATTAAGAGCGCGCACTACTCCCAATATGTCAGCAAAGAGGATTCATTCTATATAAGTAGCAATGAAATGTTGTACAACACCATATGGTACTTACCAATCATATACAATTCAGTAGTATACCTATGATAAATGCAAACATACAATCATGCATAATACATCAACTGAATGTGTACACAACTAAACAATATCATTTAAGTAGATATACAGGAAATGACAATTAAACACTTATCTTTGTTTGTTTGGTGGGTGGACTCCTTCTTGATCTTTGTCTTCTTTCTGAGTATTTGACAGTGTGCTCTACTTCATCATTTGATTCTAGGAACCTGTGTTTTTCTTACTCATGTTTGAGCAAGTCTTCTATGTATTGGATTTGAATCTGAGTGTCACAACTTCATTCAAAATTGCATTTGTTCTAATCCAAATATTGAGATGGATAATGTTGAAAACCCTTGTTTCACAGCAAGCTGGTTTAATGAACAATTTCTTCTTCTTTCACTTCAGCCGGTTATGCAAGGCATGAAGTTACTTATGAAATT
>LPNX010451909.1:7477-21558 GCA_001517045.1 Pseudotsuga menziesii
TACCTCTACGATGACTGGTGCTTAGGTAAGGACATTGTTAAAACTCTATTATTGCTCAATTTTTAATTTTTTCATACTATATGTAACATATTAAAAGATTAGTAATATATGCAATATTTACTCTTGCAGGAGATTGATGCCTCTCAGGGAGGTGGTAGTGCACTCGGGGTGGTTGTACTCGAGGCCCAAACAACCACCATTGACGTGATATTTAAAAATTTGTGATTTTGTTAATACATATCATTGTGTTAATGCATGTGTTAGTCTTGATTAATTTGTTAAATTCTCTAATATTTACAATTTTGAAGTTGTAGGAACTCCACTTAGAACGTGATGCTAGAGACATTGATCTCAGCAAAATATTCCAAGGTGGAACTTAGGATTACTTCAAGAATGTAAGTACATGGCTAATGAATGAATCTTGTTCGAATTGTTTAAATTTTTTACTGTACACTCCTTTATAGATTGCTAATATTTATAGTTTTTAAACTTGTAGATGCTATCAGCATCTGAAGAGGGGCAAGAAATTGAAGGAAGCAGTCACTCCCATGGGTGAGATATGTTCGAGGAAGGGGTAAGCATATTACAACATGTTAGTTTTTTAGTACATATTATTCCATCCATTCAACTCCATGTATAAATATGGTAAGACTTTATGATTGCAGACATCATCACAAATCCCTACACCGCCTCTTTGGTTTGGATCTCCTCGTAGTCCAAACGGATATAGGGGGGATTTTTACATCATATGACCCTCTTACTTGAAAAGAGCAGTTGTGCATGACGATCAACTTACTCATCCCACGGTAATGTACACACTTCCAATCGCAGTTGTTTGTTCGCTTTGAATTCACTTCACAACTAGTTTTTCTTAATGTTATTTTCACATCTTTATAGCATCAAGATGTAGAGTTATCCATGCTAGAACTTAGTGGGGTTGTTGATGTTGTGGTCAAAGCTGCATCTACAATAGGGATAATTAACACTCAAGTACATCTACTTGAATATTTGTAATTGTACAGTTCATTTGTGTTGTTTATGGATATGCACAATGTCTAACTATTTTATCATTTGGTGAATGTAGCCACATGTTGGTCCATTAATGGATGCAACTGAGGTTGATGTTAAACATACGGCTCCTCTTACAACTTAAGACTCCTATCCTCTTCGCCCAGAAATGGTTTTTTTGGTGAGATGTTCATTTTTTACATAATTGATTAGTACTTTCTCATTCATGTACATGTTGATAATTCTCGAGATAATTGACATATTTTTTTTTATTCGCAAAGAAGAATTGCAAAGAGACTCTCTAGAAGGAGGAGGAGACGAGAGGCACCTACACCCCCAATGGATGTAGTGAGTCTTTGTTTTATGTACAATTGAGTCATATTTTAAATTTTCAAACTCTGTTATTGTTGGACAGTACTAGTTCAGTTTCTTGATCAAGAAATATTGTCATTGATTTACACTCGCCAGAGATACACAGTGGTCGTCAAAAGAGCAAACAAGCATAAGGGTTTGGGAAGAACATGAGAAATTTATATTTTTGATGTCTTAGTCCAGGAAAAATATGTATTTTTATGTACAATATGGATTTAGAGTATATGGGCGTGGTCCACGATAGATGTACCTTTTTTTGCACATGTACATCAAAGATTTTGTTGATACATGTACATTGACTCACCATAGATGGGAGTTCTATTTTTGTATTATAACTTTCATGATGTAAAAAATATATCATATCAAGGCTTTTGAGATCTTCATGGTTCAATATTTTTAGTGTGATTATACACGTGTAGCCAAGAATGTTTCTATGTGTAATGTTCTTGATTTTTTTTATAGATTTTATGATTGCATGGAGATATCACTTATAAATTTGAGAACAATGAACAATTACAATATTACATAATGACAAAAATGTACATTTCAATTTTTTTTTACCACAATCTGATTGCATATACAATGTTAAATTGTATTCACAAAGATGGAACATACCTAATACATGTAAGAACCTAGCACAGCTAAGAAAATAATCCAACGAAGTGGAATACAAAAGCACCTTACCCACACAACAACCTAACAAACTTTTAAAGGATGCATGTAGTTGACACACCTAAGTGATGCACCTGTGTGGTCTTGTTGGGGCCTAGAAATTCGCAGGCAACAACAGCAAGGGATTCTCCTCGATCACCGTTCCCAACTAGCCCGTGACTGTTTGGTGTAGGGAATTCTTCTGGTTTGCGGTCCAGCTACCACCATAGGTCAAGTTCCAAAAATAAAGGTTTTACCGGTTGTGGCCTGGTCCACTGTATATATTTTTGTATTTTTTGACTTAAAGTATGATATGCAAGTGCCTATCTAAGATGCAGATTGATAGAGAATGCAAGGAGTATTCACAATGTGATGCCCAGGTTCTTACCTCTCGTCTTAGACTCTCATGCATTTAAATTACACACACAATAAGAAATTAAAACTAACTACCTAACCTATCCCTAGGGAGCAAGATTATTACTTATTAATGAGCAATGTATTTTTTGCATGCATTATAAAAAAGAAATCACAGATAGCTGATGCTTTTTTCAAAACACATGAACATTTAAAGATATTTCAACAACCAGATAGCCAATTGCTTATGAACAACATTCATCACTCATAGTGGAAATTTTTTATAAAATAAACCAAACATCATTCAGGTCTGAACTTAGGTTCAAAGAGTTAGAATGATCTCACAGTTAATGGGCAAAACGTTGAAAACGAAATAGTTCCTCTTCAACAAATCCATAGCATAACATTTGAACATTCTACCAATATTTCTCCAATAGGAAAACTATAATTTTTTATTGCAAAAGGAAATAGTTCTTCTTACAATAGGTCCTCCAATCTAACTGGGAAAAAATCTCGTCTCTTGTCTATATTTTCTATATTTATACCAAAGAACAAAACTGTTGGGCTTCCCACGAAATGACTCTCGGGCTTCCCCAACTCTTCACCTCCCAAAATCTACTTTTATTAAGTGTTTATAAAGTTTACAAAATATTACAATAAAATGATCAAAATGCTCATGAAGAGGGTCCCACTTGACTATTTAAAAATTTATTCCATGTTGAAGCCTCTAAGGAAATACTTTCGAATTCAGAAGGTTTTAGGAAACGAATATTTATTCTGAACTTAGCAGCCTGATTTTTTATGACTTCTATTCTACCTACGCTTAGGCGAAGTTGATCTTCTAACAGCTGCACACTAACTCCAGCATGATCTACATTATTGTTCAGGGTCTGCTCATCTAATGCTTTAATATGTTATATCCTTTGTTCATCTTCCTGATATCTCCTTTGAAAAATTTCCAAAAATAGGTCGTGGTCTTGAAAGGTATCCATTTTATGTTCATCCTCAACCTGACAATGATTATAAGTGATCAAGAGTCTTCTAAAAAAATCTGTGCAAGCCCCCTTTGTCTTCTTGACAACCTTTTTGAATTCCTCAGCTGTGTTTATGGAAAACTCCAGTAAATCATGTCTTTCCTTAGGGCTTGTTAATATTTTGATGGTAGCTCTGCAGGGGTTTCTTCATTCGCTTGTAATCTCACCATCCTTCCTATCAGGACTTCTAAAATATCCTGCGATCTATCCACAAAATAAGAAGAGGTTTCCAAAATCTCTTCCAACCAATTATCCACCTGTAATACCTTGCACCGCTCTTCCTCAATGGCCACCTGCAACTTGTACATTTTGCTTCTCTGTGCCAGAAAGTGCTCCTTGAAAGGTTGAAGACTAACCTGCTGTTCCTTGGCATCTTCTAGAGCTACTATCAACGAGGTAATCTGTCCTTTGAGCTCTGCATTCTGTCTCTAAGTCTGCCTCTTTGATTCCTCCAAGGTAGCCTTCTGCAGCTCCAACTCCCCTATCCTGCTCAGTAGTTGTACCTTTTCTGCCCTCAACTCCTGATATTCCTACTGCACTTTCTCCAGACATTCTTGGGTGGTCTCCATAGATCTCTTCTCTATCTGGAGGACCTGAAGCTCATCTTTTGAAGACTTGATTTACTTTTGTATGTCTTCAAACTTTCTCTTTAACCTATTATTTTCTTCTCTTTCCTTTCTGAGGCTATCTTTGAGGTAGGAAGAGGACTTATTTAATTGCTCAAGATTAGTCATTATTTTATCTACGTTGTCCTCAGAAGCATGGATCAATTCATCCCCCGCTCTGATAGTGAACCTGGGGTCTTTGTCTATCTCGTATACGATAGTTGTATCATTTATCATTTTACCGGATTCCCCCCCAATCTCGAACTTTCTCTTGGTCCTCTTTACTATACTTTTCCTTTCCTTATCGTAAAAGATAGTATTAAAATCTGGTACCTCCTCCCCTTTCTTCTGCTCAAAGAGAATCAACCTAAGGGTGGGGCCCATAGCCTGTCGTGTTGTGCTGGCAAGAGTTGTCTTAGGATCTTGAATGTTAGGGTTCCCCAAGTCCTGAGCGCCTAACTGTCTATTGTGTCAGAATTTTATTGCTTTGTCACGGTCTCTGTTAGCTTCAGCTTGGGTGCTTCTTGCTTCTTCAACTCCTCATCCATCTTTCTTTTCTTTTCTTCTTCTTCACTTTTGGTAGCTTCTTCTTCCTTTCTAGCTGCTTCTTGTGCAGCTCTTCTCTTTTCTTCCTCTTCTCCCTTGACCCAGCCTTCGGCCTCCTGTGCTAGTCTCCTTGCATCTTCATTCCTTTTTCTAGTTTCCTCCTTCTCGGCCTTTTCTTTCTCATCCTATCCCTTTCCACCTTTGGTGGTGATTTTTTTCATGAACATTCTTCTTAAAACTATCATATTTTGTGCACTGCAGAAAATGGACTCTTCTCTGTCCCAATGGCTAGTGTATTCAAAATGTACATTTGCCTCTTTATAGTGCTCTACAACATTATTCCGGGAGTCATTCCTATGAAAACGCATTTCCCCAAAATGGAATTTCTCCAACTCTTCCACGAATTCATTGCCTTTCTTCACCCTAGTAAATTTGTAGCTTCCCAATCTGAATGGCAAAGGAGCGTATGCTGCTTTCGTATGTTCAAACAGAAACCTCCCTATGCCATCTAAAAAGAATTGTCTAACTGCCTCTTTGTGGACTACATAGTCTGTGGCATACTTAGGCAGTAGTGAGGGTGCTCTAGAGCATCTAAATATTCTAAAATATAGTCCATCTTCAGTCAAGTAATAGTCTGCATACTCTTCAATCACATGCAATGCCTCCTCCGACATGCAGTTTCACTCTTTCAAGAAAATTAGGGTATACAATGGCATGATGAAATACTCACACACTTCCTTTTAGTGACTGTGGTATTTATGGGCCCACAGTGGCTTGTATGTTGAGTAAACTGGTGTTCTATCTCGGTCCCAAATGCACCTCAAATTGGGGAAGGGTTGATTGCATAGTATGCAGTCAATCATTATGGAGCTCATGTAGAACTTTGATCTTTTTTGGGACACCCCTCCTAATGTTGATGCAATGCAGGCAGAGAGGCTGTTGGACACAATGTTGGCCTAGTTAAACATAGTCCCATGTGTTGCAACATAGAAAATTATAGGCACCAACTCCAATTTGAAGCTTTTACCATGGACCCTTCCGAGAACCATGTTCAGCATTAGGGTGATGAACCTGTAAGGGGTTCTTAGAGTTTTAGTGTCATATTCACCGATCGGCCTAGTCTTTGGTGTCCTCGTAAGTGTATTCGACTCTGGTAATGACTTCGACTTCGAGTTCCTCTTCGACCATGGGAGTCCTCTTCTTCTGACATTTAGAGATCTTGAGTTCTGAGGAATTTCCCTTCCATGTACAAAAATGTATTTTAGGTTCTGTTACGTCATTTCTGGATAACATTTAAAGACAATGACAATAGTATAATAATTTTACCTCATCTATGCTAAACATGAGTGTAGTTATGAAAAATAAGCAAACAATCCTCAAAACCAAATGCTCTTGCCCAAAAAATAAAACCAGCTCATGCCCAATAAAGTTTGGATTTAGAAAAACACAGCCTTCGTCAAAATGAAAACAATCCTGAACCCCCTCTTGGCGCCAAGACATACACGCTACGTGAAAGACAAAAGGCACCTAAACTAACTAGCTCAAGTGAGGACACTGAAAGCGATAGCATACTAGAACACTGTAAACACTCACTTCACGGTCCGATTGGGTAATGCGATTCTATCTTAGAATGGTTTGGGGTTCGGATTTGAAATTGAATAGGGTCACCCTAAGAGGGAATTAAAACAACAAAGAGGTCCAGGTTTGTGAATATGAGGGCAGCCGAATGGTGGAACCAATCATCACAGCCTCATGGAAGAAAACACGAAACACCTCCCCGGACAGCCATACGTAGACTAGGAAAAACTGGTGCGGACAACGTAACGACCATCTGCACTAGTTTCCCCAGCAGTCAAATGTGGTCTACAAAACCTCAACGGCTGTGGCGGTCATCATCAAAAAACGTAAAGGTAGCCAATGGGCAGCCCTGCTAGTTGACTCGAGAATAAATACAGGCCAAGATGGGAAGCTCATGTACTAACCGTAGAGACAGCAAAATAGTTCAAACAATCAAACAACATGGAGAAAGGGCACAAGGGCCTACCTGGCATTATGCTACATGACTGGTGGAGGAAAACCGTTGAAATTCCACAGTGGAGCCACCTAGGAGCGAAGGTATCGACAGTGAGAATCTTGGTCTGCTCAAGCGAAAACGACAGCACAGAGAAAATTCCAAAATAATGATAAAATAATAAACCCCCAAAATCCACTATATATACGCCCCAGTCAACTATAATCGATGGGAAAAATAAAGTCATCGGGCAGCAAAAGGATAAGGGGCTCAGCGACCAAGTTAATATTGCCTCCACAATGGCAGATGATAAAATGGTGAGGAGACCCGCAATGGTGCCGAGAGCAGAACAAAACAAACTCGCATCAGAAATCATGAAACTGAGGCTTCGGATCAACAAATGATTAGAGAGCTGAAACGACAAACCCGTAAAAGAAACGGGTTCCGCAGACTAGTGAAATCGAAGTCAAAATATCAATCAAGTGAAAATATCAATCAAGCAAACAATAAAAATAAAACCATAAAAAACCAAGCTCTTTCTAGAGCCGCAACGGTGAGAGTTGACAAGAACCAAAGGCCGGCGGAATAAAATAGCAGATGATCAGAAGAGGATGAAGCATCCTTCGGACCATTTCGTAGATCCCCTTCCGCAACAGCGGAAGACGGATAGATAAAGGTTCCAACGGAATTTCAAAAATCATGCTGATAAAGAAAAAATACATCGGAGATCAACATTTGACCTTGGACTTGATTTCCCGTTCTTTTCCGCAACGACGGACGTGCAGACAACTAGACTCCCAACTCAAAATCCAACAAACTTCCGATGGCAAAGAAAAATTAATTCAAAGATTAAAACAATTCCTACATAAAAGTAAACCTTATTCAAACATCAGGCAAAACCATAAACTAAGCAAAAATGAATTACAGGAGGGTCCCAAAAAATTTTGAATTCTGGGAAATAGTTGCAACTGCAACAATTGGCGACTACCTGGTGAAACCCATTTTTCTGACTTAACTTCTTCTCAGTAAAAAGACTGTTTAATCATTAAGCTCATAAGTTGAATTTTTTCTAGACGCTTGTATTCCTGAGATGGAAAACACATGAACTTTTAATCATTGATGATAGCCCAATTTAGGAGAAAAGAAAACTAGATTTCTAAGTCAAGATAACTCTTTTGAGGCCAAGAAGGTGAGTTTCATTTATTACCTCTGGCTTTGGGTAGCTTCCAGCTTGGACACCATAGGAATGTAACATATGGTAAATAGAAATATTCATGTGTTCCTCATTCCCATGTAATTTTGCACTTTTGTGCTTTTGAATTTTTGTCCTTTCTGAGTCCTCCTGCATGCCCTTCTTTCTGAATGTTTATATTTAGGGTCTTCTATCCATAGTGTCCTTTTGTTTGAGAGATGTATTTAACTTTCAGCTCACGGACGGAGAAGAACTTTGGAAAATTGGTACTTATATGGCTTAGTGCTTTGTTTTGATACATAATGCTTTTATAGGAGTTTTTGACTCTTATCTACCTTTTGATTTCAATTCTTGACATGGGATCATTTCTATATAATATATTGTTTACCTTGCTTCCTTTTTGTGGGTCTTTTGTTGTTACTCCCTAGGACATTTTAAATGTGAGATGGATCGAGCCTCAAAATAGCATTCCATACCTTTAAATTCTGACTTATTTTTAGGGGTTAAGCAGGACTTCAATGAGTACATAGCCATTTAGGAAAACTACTTTCTAGAAGAAATTATATCAAACATAAATGCACAGTCTTATTCCCAAGATTGTAGTTAACCAAGAACCCTGATGCTTTCCATGCAACCAAAAGTTTTCCTCTTTATTCAAAAACAAACCAAAACAACCAGAAATAAAATTTGTAAATCAAAACAATACTGCATTAAATTTTTTATGTACAAGATAATCAAATCAAAAGAAAAATAAAAATGTGCCCCACCCCTAAAAGTAGTCAACTTATGAGTCAAGGGGATAGGCTGTATGACAGACATGAGATATCTAACCGTGATCCAACTCTACTATTTTGGAAACTGAAAGCATTCTTACTGATCTACAATCACTCCCATCAACCTATGAAAAATGAAGGAGATCAGGATGAGTATCAATCATATTGTTGGCTTCTTCTGATGCATGATATCTTAGTTCAACATCTATTAGATAATTCCCTAGGACAGAATTAGCAGATTCATTTCCTTCCCCCAACTTAGTGATGGTGTGTTTCATGTAAGGTTCTCTTAAAATTTTGATTTGATTTGGGATCCCCTTATGAGGTAACCATAAATGGGACCAATTTGAAGCAAAATACCCCTTTAACCTTGTGGACCAGTCCCAGTTTAGAATAAGTCCATATCCATCTGGTATGTCAGCCACCATAATATTAATAAATTGACATATCTTGTTATTTGTATATAACCGTATGATAACATTCTTCATTTCCCCCACTACTTTGACACTAGTTTTGTCTAGTTGAATAACTTCCCAATCAGTAGGTTTTGGCTGCCCATTAATTTTCTTGCAAACTGCGAGTGGCATAACATTCATCGATGATCCAGAGTCTACCAAACAATTATGCACCTTATGGTTCAAGATTTCCAGAGTCAAAAGGAAATGTGGGGTTTTAGCTTTCTCTTCCCCAATTGATTCGACATCTTCCTCCACAAGTTGATTTTCAGTGGGTGTCTCTTCCTCTGGCTTTGTAGGTTTTTCAGTATTTTCTTCGTTAAACTCTACTCATTCTTCCATAGGCTTATCAGGCTTATTGATTTTCTCCATATCTTGGCTGACAACGGTAATTTTGAGCACTTTGTCTGCAACATTGTTCGTTCACTGTTTTCTGACATTCTCTTGCAACTTCTTGATTTTTGAGATTATTGCATTGTCTTTATTTACCAACTTCATGTATTTTGATGTCATTGGTGTATTCTCAAGTTTAAAAGTAATTTTCTCGATGTCAAACAATGAGACGCAATCCCATAAAAACATGGCATCATTTTCTTTTTTTTCTAAGGTCTTTTTACCCTTTTCATCTTCATCACTATCCTCGGTCAATTTAGAGTCCAAGAGCTGATTCATTACCAATGTCATTGAGTTTAGCCATTGTGGACAATTCTTTTCAGAATGAGGTTGTTGGTGGAAAGTGCAGAAATCATCCTTACCTACCTCTGTCAGATTCATTGATGCTGAATCATGTCGAGGGGTCTTGTATTGGTTGTTATCTTCCCTTTTTTTGTAATAAGGCTTATAAGCTTTCTAAGCTTATTTCACCTTCTCCAGATCTATTATTATGTTGGACAACTTTTGCATCATCTTTAACATTCCCTCAAAATCATGTGATTGCCCCTCTTTAGGTTTAGACAGCAATAAGGTTTTCTTTATGGACGTTTTTTCTCCAGATTGTTCAGGATAATCTTCTATACTTTCCTTCTCAGCCTCTACTCTTTCTGCTTTTTCATAAGTCTCAGCTAACGTAGGGTTAACTTGAGCTTTTGTGAACATAGATAAATCTGAACCTAAAGCTGAGGTATAATATTCAATCAAAACTTTATTAGAAGGCTTATCAGTTGCAGAGAAATTCTTAAGGTAAGCAGAAAATCTTTGAGTGAAATTGTGTAATTTCTCCCTCCTTTATTTTTTCAAAGCACCCAAACCCTTCATTAGTGCTGCATGCATCTTTTGGGCTGCATACTTACTTCTAAATATCCTTTCAAAAGTATCCCAGTCTAGGATCGAGTTTGCAAGAAAACCAAAATACCATGATGTTGCTGCACCTTTAAGGGTGTGCGGGAAAAGTCTACAAACTACATCCTCATGTTTCCCACCGTTTAATCCTTCTATTGCCAAATAAAAACTTTGTAAATGGTAATCAACTAGAACTTTCTCATTTGGATCAAACTTAGGCAGAATCTTCTCAAAGGCTTGAGGTAAGTCGTGCAACGAGGGTGTTAGGTTTAAAGGTGACCTAGCTTTCTAAGCTAGTGGTGGATTCGGTGGGTTGGGTGTCTGATTTGCATTTACGCCTGCCATGAGTCTAGGTGGAGAGTGAGGTGGTGAATGAACAAGAGTACGAACAGGTGAACAGTAAGGTGTCTCTGGGCCCACTTGATTCAAAGTTTGAACCACCTCCTGTAAGGCAGTTTCTACAATTTCTTCCAAATCTCCAACCAGCACTGAGTCTTCTAGTATGGGACGGTCTCTCCTTTTATATTCTCTTCTGGGAAAAACAAGTATAATTGGTAATCCTCCAATCTTCTTCACATATGCTCTAGTGTGTCTTCTCAGATCATCTACCACTTGGTTGTACATAGCAAATAGATGTTCCCTATCCTCTTGAGTATTTGAATTGGGATAGAAACAGCTTTCAAACTTATCACTGGTGGGGTTATTTTGAGAAAACGGGTTTCCTCGGCCAACCATACACTGGTGTCCCTCCTCCTAGTGCCAAAAATTTTTGGGGCCTGGAAATTCACAGGCAACAACAGCAAGGGATTCTCCCTAGTCAACGTTCCCAACTAGCATGTGACTGTTTGGTGTAGGGAATCCATCTGGTTTGCAGTCCGGCTACCATTGGTCAAGTACCAACAATGAAGTTTTTACTGGTTGTGGCCCAGTCCACCAGATATATTTTTGTATTTTTTGACTTAAAGTATGATATGCAAGTGCCTATCTAAGATGCAAAGTGATAGAGAATGCAAGGAGTATTTACAATGTGATGCGCAGGTTCTTACCTCTCGTCTTAGACTCTCATGCATCTAAATCACATACAGAGAAAGAAATTAAAACTAACTACCTAACCTATCCCTAGGGAGAAAGATTATTACTTATTAATGAGCAATGCATTTTGTGCATCCATTATAAAAAAGAAATCACAGATAGCTGGTGCTTCCTTCAAAACACATGAACATTTAAAGATATTTCAACAACCAGATAGCCAATTGCTTATGAACAACATAGATCACTCATAGTGGAATTTTTTTATAAAATAAACCAGAGATCATTCAGGTCTGAACTTAGGTTCAAAGAGTTAGAACGATATTACAGTTAATGGACAAAATTTTGAAAATGAAATAGTTCCTCTTCAACAAATCCATAGCATAACTTTTGAACATTCCACCAATCTTTCTCCAATAGGAAAACTCTAATTTTTTATTGCAAAAGGAAATTGTTCTTCTTACAATCGGTCCTCCAATCTACCTAGGAAAAAGTCTCGTCTCTTTTCTAGATTTTCTATATTTATAAGAAAGAACAAAACTGTTGGGATGCCCATGAAATGACTCTTGGGATTCCCCAACTCTTTGCCTCCCAAAATTTACTTTCATTAAGTGTTTATAAAATTTACAAAATATTACAATAAAATGGACAAAATGCTCATGAAGAGGGTCCTTCTTGACTATTTAAAAATTTATTCCATGTTGAAGCCTGCGAGGCAATACTTTCGAATTCAGAAGGTTCCAGGAAACGAATATTTATTTCTAACTTAGTAGCCTGATTTCTTATGACTTCTATTCTAGCTGTGCTCAGGCGAAGTTGATGTTCTAACAGCTGCACACTAACCGCAACATGAGATACTTCATTCTTCAGGGTTTGCTTGTCCAATGCTTTAATATGTTGTATCCTTTGTTCGTCTTCCTAATATCTCCTTTGCAAAATTTTTGAAAACGGGTCGTGGTCTGGAAAGGTATCCATTTATGTTCATCCTCAACCTGACAGTGATTATAACTGATCAAGAGTCTCTTGAAAAACTCTGCACAAGCCCCCTTTGTCTTCTTGACAGCCTTCTTGAATTCCTCAACTGTGTTTATGGAAAACTCCAGTAAATCATAGTCTTGCCTTAGGGCTTGTTGATTTTTTGATGGTAGCTCTGCAGGTGTTTCTTCATTCACTTCTAATCTCGCCATCCTTCCTGTCAGGACTTCTAAAATGTCCTGTGATCTATCGACAAAATAAGAAGAAGTTTCCAAAATCTCTTCCAGCTGATTATCCACCTGCAATACCTTACACTGCTCTTCCTCAATGGCCACCTGCAACTGGTGCATTTTTCTTCTCTGTGCCAGAAAGTGCTCCTTGAAAGGCTGAAGACTGACTTGTTGTTCCTTGGCCTCTTCTAGAGCTGCTATCAATGAGGTAATCTGTCCTTTGAGCTCTGCATTCTCCCCCTGCGTTTGCCTCTCCGATTCCTCCAGGGTAGCCTTCTGCAGCTCTAACTCCCCTATCCTGCTTAGCAGTTGCTCCTTTTTTTCCCTCAACTCCTGATATTCCTACTGCACTTTCTCCAGACATTCTTGGGTGGTGTCCATAGATATCTTCTCTATTTGTAGGACCTAAAGCTCAACTTTTGAAGACTTGATTTCCTTTTGTATGTCTTGAAACTTTCTCTTTAACCTATTATTTTATTCTCTTTCCTTTATCAAGGTATCTTTGAGCTAGGAAGAGGACTTCTTTGACTGCTCAAGATCAGTCATTATTTTATCTACATTGTCCTCAGAAGCATGAATCAATGTAGCCCCTCCTTTGATAGTGAACCTGGGGTCTTTGTCTGTCCCATATACGATAGTTGTATCATTTATCATTTTACTGGATTGCCCCCCAGTCTCGACCTTTCTCTCGGTCCTCTTTACTATCCTTGTCCTTTCCTTATCATAAAAGATAATATTAAAATCTAGTACCTCCTTCCCTTTTTTCTGCTCAAAGGGAATCAACTTAAGGGTGGGGCCCATAGCCTGTCCTATTGTGCTGGAAGGAGCTGTCTCAGGATCTTGAATGTCAGGGTTCCCCAAGTCCTGATCCTCACTGTCTATTGTGTCAGAAGTTGATTGCTCTGTCACGGTCTCTGTTTGCTTTAGCTTGGTTGCTTCCTACTTCTTCAACTCCTCATCCATATTTCTTTTATTTTCTTCTTCTTCACTTTTGACAGCTTCTTCTGCCACTCTAGAAACTTCTTGTGTAGCTCTTCTCTTTTCTTCCTCTTCTCCTTTGAGCGAGCCTTCGGCTTCCTGTGCTAGTCTCCTTGCATCTTCATTCATTTTTCTTGTTTCCTCCTCCTCAGCCTTTGCTTGCTCATCCTGTCCTTTTCCACCTTTGGTGGTGATTTTTTTCTTGAACCTTCATCTTAAAACTGTCATATTTTGTGCATTGTGAAAAAAGGACTCTTCTCCATCCCAGTGGCTAGCGTATTCAAAATGTACATTCGCCTCTTTACAGTGCTCTGTAACCTTATTCCGGGAGTCATTCCTGCTGAAACGCATTTCCCCAAAATGAAATTTCTCCAACTCTTCCACGAATTCATCGGCTTTCTTCACCCTGGAAAATTTGTAGCTTCCCAATCTGAATGGAAAAGGAGGGTATGCTTCTTTCTTATGTTCAAACAGAAAGATTCCTATGGCATCTAAAAATACTTGTCTAACTGCCTCTTTGTGGACTACATAGTCTGTGGCATACTTAGGCAGTAGTGAGGGTGCTCTAGAGCATCCAAACATTCCGAAAT
>LPNX010451923.1:0-11554 GCA_001517045.1 Pseudotsuga menziesii
TAAACAACTACTTTTTTCAACACCCAAAAAAGACCTTCTTCTTATTCAAAGAATCAAGGGAAAAAACAACTATCTTTTTTCAAACAAGAAAGCATCTATAACTTGTTAGTCATCACAATGGAGAATCAAAGTTACTTTGTATTTATAAAGCTATTCTTGAAAAGTAGAAAGAAACACCAAAACTCTATCATAAACTCGCATAAAGAAACATTGTCAACATAACAAAGTTGTTATGTTACTAGCAACAATGCTATTATTCTACAAAGTTGTGATATCCCCAACTCTATATATAAGGATATTAACTCAAAAATGAAGCCAAATATAATTATACAAAATGTAAAATATATACCCAAATATAATGATTAAAAACCAAAGACAAACATAATGATAAAGAAAGTTTATCGAAAAACCCTAAAATAGTCTTTCAAGAAATTTGGTGAATAATTGAGTTGAAGAATTGAGTTGCATATATAGTAATAAAAGAGTATTATGTAACAAATTTTTATTTGGCAACAACTAACTACATTTAAAACTCACTTTGGTTAAAATTTCAATGTTAAGTTTATCTCAAAATATGATAAATATTCTTTAATATTTTATATGATCACTACCTCCAATCCTTAGAAACATAAAGATCGGGATTTTAATTAAAATCATAATGAAATTACGGTCAAATACATTTATATCATAATTTATTTTAAGAAATAAATAATAATAACCAATATATATATATATATATATATATCCTAAAAAGGTGCTACTTCTTAT
Organism: Pseudotsuga menziesii; assembly: GCA_001517045.1. NCBI lineage: Eukaryota > Viridiplantae > Streptophyta > Pinopsida > Pinales > Pinaceae > Pseudotsuga > Pseudotsuga menziesii. The sequence continues at coordinate 769 of LPNX010451923.1, forward strand.
TCCTAGGATCAAAGAAAAAAACAATTACATTTTTTCAAACAAGAAACTATAACTTGTTAGTCATCACAATGGAGAATCAAAGTTCATCATCAACTCATAGAAAGAAACATTGTCAACATAACAAAGTTGTTATGTTACTATCAACCATGCTATTATATTAGAAATTTATAATATCCCCAACTCGATATATAGGGATATTAACTCAAACATAAAACCAAATATAACTATAAAAAATGTAAACTATATACCCAAATACAATGATTGAAAACCCAACACAAACATAATGATAAAGACAATTTATGGGAAAACCTTAAAATAGAATTTCAGGAAATTTGGTCAATAATTGAGTTGGACTTATAGAAATCAAAGAATATTATGTAACATATTTTTATTTAGGAACAATAGCTACATTTAAAACTCACTTTGGTTAAAATTTGAATGTTAATTTCATCTCAAAATATGATAAGAATTCTTGAAATACTAAAAAATATATAATATTTTATATGATCACTACCTCTAATCCCTAGAAACATAAACATCCCTTTTAATTAAAATTATAATGAAATTACCCTCAAATATATTTATATCATTAGTTATTTTAAGAAATAAATAATAATAACCAATTATATATATATATATATATATATATATATATATATTCCCAAGAAAAAAAATCTTTATTCTTTCGAATATTCATGGACTCCTCCAAAGGGAGGTTACATTTCTACCTTATCAGGCTTGCCACTTGCTCACAAATGCTTTACAAGGTTTTCATTACAAAATATTCTATGTTGTCTTTGCATTTCTTCACTATGTTGTCATTACATTACTGCTCCTTTGCTTTTTCATCTCCTTGTCTTTTGTCTGCTATCAAAAAGAGCAGATTCATACTTCTTTGTTTCTTCGCAACGGAATGTGAAACATAATGGAGTCCCCTTCATCGAAGATATCTCCCTCGATTACCCCTGGTTGTATTGCTAGTTCTTGTTTTGAGAGTATATCTACTTTTGAATTGTATTCTCTATATACATGGTTGAACTTAAGAGCGACAAAGCTGGGTTGCATTGATTGGATTGTTCTCAGCAGATTTTGTAAATGAGGGGCTTAGATGGTGTTTCTTTCTTGACCCAATCTATCACTGTTTTAGAATCCCAATGTATATTCAACTTGGAGATTTTCTTGTCTTTTGTTATTTTTAGTGTAGCCCAAAGAGCCATTAGCTCGTCTTTAGTGTTCGTTTCTCTTCCCATGCCCACTTTGAAAGTATTTTTTTTGGAATCCGATAGACATATGACCCCTCCTGCCCCACCAATGGCTGGATCTCCTTGGCTTGCACCATCGAAGAATGCCCATAGAATGCTTTTATCTATGACTAGGGCTATGGCTGTCCTTTGTTTTCCAATTTAGGGGGTTGTTCTACGTTCTTCAACTTTCTGCATTAGCAGTGCTGAAGAGATGTTAATGGGAGTCCAAATGTTCTTAAAAATTGCTCTGTTTCTGGCCTCCCATATTGTAAAATTTAAAATCATAGGGAAAGCTCTGAATTCACACACACACATACACACATATATATATAACCAACTGCCTTTTTCAGTACCAAAAAAAGAGCTTCTTCTTATTCATATAATCAAAGGAAAAAAACAACTACATTTTTTCAAACAAGAAAACATCTATAACATGTTAGTCATCACAATGGAGAATCAAAGTTACCTTGCCTTTATAAAGTTATTCTTGAAGAGTAGAAAGAAGCACCAAGACTCTATCATGAACTCACATAAAGAAATATTGTCAACATAACAAAGTTGTTATGTTACTAGCAATGGTGTTATTATACTACAAATTTGTAATATACCCAACTCTATATATAAGGATATTATCTCAAACATAAAACAAAATATAATTATAAGAAATGTAAATATAATGATTAGAAACCAAACAGAAACACAATGATAAATAAAGCTTATCGAAAAACCTTAAAGTAGACTTTCAAGAAATTTGGTGAATAATTGAGTTGGACATATAGAAATAAAATAATATTATGTAACATATTTTTATTTAGCAACAATTAACTACATTTAAAACTCATTTTGCTTAAAATTTCAATGTTAAGTTCATCTCAAAATATGATAAATATTCATTAATATTTTATGTGATCACTACCTTCAATCCTTAGAAACATAAAGATCACTTGTAATTAAAATCATAATGAAATTACCCTTAAATACATTTATATCATTAATTATTTTAAGAAATAAATAATAATAACCAATTATATATATATATATATATATATATATATATATATCCTAAAAATGAGTTACTTCTTATTCATAGAATGAAAGAAGAAAAACAACTACATTTTTTCAAACAAGAAAACATCTATAACTTGTTAGTCATCACAATGGAGAATCAAAGTTACCTTGTCTTTCTTGAAGGGTAAAAAGAAACACCAATACTGCATCATCAACTCACACAAAGAAACATTGTCAACATAACAAAGTTGTTATGTTACTAGCAACCATGCTATTATACTAGAAATTTATAATATTCCCAATTGGATATATAGGGATATTAGCTCAAACATAAAACCAAATATAACTATAAGAAAATGTAAACTATATACCCAAATATAATGACTATAAACCAAACACAAACATAATGATAAAGAAAGTTTATGGGAAAACCTTAAAATAGGCTTTCAAGAAATTTGGTCAATAATTGAGTTGGGATTATAGAAATCAAAGAATATTATGTAACATATTTTTATTTGGGAACAATTAACTACATTTAAAATTCACTTTGGTTAAAATTTCAATGTTAAGTTCATCTCAAAATATGATAAATATTCTTTAATATTTTATATGATCACTACCTCCAATCCTTAGAAACATAAAAATCCCTTTTAATTAAAATCATAATCAAATTACCATCAAATAAATTTATATCATTAGTTATTTTAAAAATAAATAATGATAACCAATTATATATATATATATATATTAAAAAACAACTACTTTTTTTAGCACCAAAAAAAAGAGCTTCTTCTTATTCATAGAATCAAAGGAAAAAAACAACTACCTTTTTTCAAACAAGAGAACTTCTATAACTTGTTAGTCATCACAATGGAGAATCTGTGTTACCTTGTCTTTATAAAGCTATTATTGAAGAGTAGAAAGAAACACCAAGAATCTTTCATAAACTCACATAAAGAAACATTGTCAACATAACAAAGTTGTTATGTTACTAGCAACCGTGCTATTATACTAGAAATTTGTAATATCCCCAACTCTATATATAGGTATATTAACTTAAACATAAAACCAAATATAATTATAAGAAATGTAAACTATATACCTAGATATAATGATTAAAAACCAAACACAAACATAATGATAAACAAAGTTTGTTGCAAAACCTTAAAATAGACTTTAAAGAAATTTGGTGAATCACCGAGTTGGACATATAGAAATAAAAGAATATTATGTAACCTATGTTTATTTGGCAACAATCAACCACATTTTAAACTCACTTTGGTTAAAATTTTAATATTAATTTCATCTCAAAATATGGTAAATATTCTTTAATATTTTATATGATCACTACTGTTAGGATTATTAATCCTCCCTTGTCCAGCTTAGTCATATGTCTAAATTGAGAGTCCTGTCTAAATCGGGAGTCCATCCAGTCTATTTATAGTCATTAGCACCATTGGGTAAACTTGACCTAATTGGGGCACATGTTTAAGTTACTAAAGTGTGGGGAACACTAATTGAGGCTCACTGCCACTTATTGCACTTAATTACATAAGTTTAGGAGCCTCCTAGACCAATCCCTACAATTTAGGAAGCCAGTGGGAGTGCCAAAAACAACCAAGGTCAGTTCACTTCAGTTAATGACTAGTCAAGCTAAGTTAGGAGTCAGTTACATTCAGTTCTAGTCCTCTACATTCAGTTAGCACTAGGTTTACTTGACTGCACACATGTGGGGCGCATTTCTCACCTACCACAGTCAGTTAACCATTATTCAACATTAAATGTAACACTTGAGTTGTGTTTTAGAGCTCCGATGAACTCCGGTTATGGTTTAGACAAGGTCAGTTAACTATTGAGTCCTCTGATAGTGATTTATACAAGGTCTTGGTTACCTACAGTCAAGTAGAGTCTAATCAATTCGAACTTCCTCATGTGGATTCGAATTGCTTGTGGCTATTAAGGCATTGTACTTCATTATAATCATCTATATAATTACTCTTTGATTAATGAAAAGCATTCACAGCTGCAAGCCATTTTTTGCACTGTTTCATTCTTCAATAACTGAGTAAATTGTGTGATCTATCATGTGATTTGTGTGTTTGTCTATAGATCTATGTGCTCAATTTAATATGGTATCAGAGCCTTGGTGGACAAGGCACTTCTCCTCCTCAGATCTCCTACTGGATCTTTTTTTTTTGTTTTGCAGGTACAACTTCGAAATGATTTCGTCTCTGATAAGACAAGGTCTATTGGGTGTCTATTGGACTCAGCCTCCACTCTCTCCGCCTTGATCCAAAAATCTCAGCCTCCATTCTCTCTGATCAAGTTGTTCAAGATGAAGAAGAAGCAGAAACTTCTCCATGCAGTGACTCCTTCTCCTGATGCTCCGGAAGTTCATGAGATCTCTGATATCTCATATTCTCATATTGCTGAAATAGAAGAAGACATTTGAATCTCTGATATTGAAGAAAATTCTACTGCACTTCCATGCAAACATTCACCGGTGATTTTCCTTTAAATTCTGTGCAAAATTTACCAGTAATTGCTTTCGAAAGTGAAGAGAAATTTGATTTTTATCCCTCTAATGTTGCTGATGGTGTGAAAATATGTGATACCTTGGATATTTTGGAAGAAATATCAGATTACCAGAGTCATCCATTCCCTCCCCATGATCTAGTTTTTCTAGCAAACTCCTGCAGGATTGCATGCACCAAAATTCAGAATTTTGAAGAAGAAGAAAGTTGTGCATCCACCATCTCGGTTAACCATTTATTTGAATATGATATTAACCTTATTGGATCTGATATGATCTTATTTAGATCTGATCTGATATTTCTTGGTTTAATATATCAAATTCATAATCTTTCAGTACCGCTTGTAGCTGTTCTCATCAACGGTGTGAAGAAACAAGTACCGCAAGTCTCCTACAAAACTGCTGCTGGAGATTTGATTCCATTTCACAGTTTTGGTTCTGTTTTGAACCTACTTAGATCTGATTTAATTTCTTATCCGATATTATTTGGTTCATATTTTAAAATCCAAAAGCCTTCAGTCATGCTTGTAGCTGCTCTCACCAATTCCGGTGTGAAAAATCAAGTACTGCACTTTCTCGGTATTTGGTGTTTCCTCATATGAGGTTGCTGATATTTTATTATGTGATTCATTATCTATTTCAGAATCTATATTAGACTATGTAGCTCAATAATCCACTCTCAATAGTCCCAGTGCTTCTCTATCATTGATCACATGCTCATCTCCTCACAGAACTAGTAAAGAGGAAGATTTTCTGCATCCGCTTGGACACCTGCTCCTAACACTTGGGGTTGTTCTTACCACTCATGGTTTTCTGTTCATGTCTGCAATATATCCATTTATTGAGTGTTCTTCACATTCTCTGAATTCTCAAGAACCTTTCCTCACTTTTCAGTTGACTTCAGTTGCTCTACATGGGTCCAGTCTTCATCCGCTAGCTGTCTATATTTCTGATTTAGTTGAGCATATCATTCTTCTTCCAAAGAGGAATATTCCTCCAGACATAATGATGGAGAGGTTCACATGTCAGGCCCCAGGATACCTGTGCACAGAAGAACCAAATTGATCTTGATTCTACCTGCTTAATTAGAAGGGGGATTTTTTCCCATGTGGTTTTTCCCGGACACCTTGTTTTTGAGCAGTTTTTCCAGGGCCCATAGATTGTCCAAGTTAGCATTCAGGGGGGGTGTTAGGATTATTAATCCTCCCTTGTCCAATTTGGTCATATGTATAAATCGGGATTCATGTCTAAATCAGGAGTCCATCTAGTCTATTTATAGTCATTAGCACCATTGGGTCAACTTGACCTAATTGGGGCACATGTTTCAGTTACTAAAGTGTGGGAACACTAATTGAGGCTCAATACCACTTATTGCACTTAATTGCATAAGTTTAGGAGCCTCCTAGACCAATCCCTACAATTTAGGAAGCCACTGGGAGTGCCGAAACCAACCAAGGACATTTCACTTCAGTTAATGACTAGTCAAGCTAAGTTACGAGCCAGTTACATTCAGTTCTAGTCCTCTACATTCAGTTAGTGCTAGGTTTACTTGACTGGACACATGTGGGGCGCATTTCTCACCTACCACAGTTAGTTAACCATTAGTCAACATTGAATGTAACACTTGAGTTGTGTTTTAGAGCTCCGATGAACTCCGGTTATGGTTTAGATAAGGTCAGTTAACTATTGAGTCCTCCGATAGTGATTTAGACAAGGTTTTGATTACCTACAGTCAGGTAGACTCTAATCCATTCGAACTTCCTCATGTGGATTCGAATTGCTTGTGGCTATTAAAGCCATTGTACTTCATTGTAATCCTCTATCTAATTACTCTTTGATTAATGAATAGCATTCACAGCTGCAAGCCATTTTTTGCACTGTTTCATTCTTCAATAACTGAGTAAATTGTGTGATCTATCATGTGAGTTGTGTGTTTGTCTACAGATCTATGTGCTCAATTTAATAACTACCTCCAATCCTTGGAAACATAAAGATCCATTTTAATTAAAATCATAATGAAATTACAATCAAATACATTTATATAATTAGTTATTTTAACAAATAAATAATAATAACCAATATATATATATATATATATATATATATATATATATATATATCCAAAAAATGAGCTACTTCTTATTCAAGAAAACATCTATAACTTGTTAGTCATCACAATGGAGAATTAAAGTTACCATGTCTTTATAAAGCTATTCTTAAAGAGTAGAAAGAAACACCAATAGTGCATCATCAACTCACACAAATCTAAACATTGTTAACATAACAAAGTTGTTATGTTACTAGCAACCATGCTATTATACTATAAATTTATAAAATCCCCAACGGGATAACTGGATATATAGGGATATTAACTCAAACATAAAACCAAATATAATTATAAGAAATGTAAACTATAGACCCAAATATAATGATTAAAAACCAAACACAAACATAATGAGAAAGAAAGTTAAAACCTTCAAATAAACTTTCAAGAAATTTGGTGAATAATTGAGTTGAACATATACAAATCAAAGAATATTATGTAACATATTTATTTGGCAACAATTAACTACATTAAAACTCACTATGGTTAAAATTTCAATGTTAAGTTCATCTCAAAATATGATAAATATTCTTTAATATTTTATATGATCACTACCTCCAACAAACATAAAGATTCCTTTTAATTAAAATCATAATGAAATTATGCTCAAATACATTTATATCATTACTTATTTTACGGAATAAATTATTTATATATATATATTAAAAAAATACCTTTTTCAACACCCAAAAAATGAGTTTTTTCTTATTCATAGAATCGGAGAAAAAAATACCTTTTTTCAAACAAGAAAAAAATATGTAACTTGTTGGTTATCACAATGGAGAATCAAAGTTACCTTATCTTGATAAAGCTATTCTTGAAAAGTAACGCTAAGACTACATCCTAAACTCACAAAAAGAAACATTGTCAATATAACAAAATTGTTGTGTTACTAGAAAACGTGCTATTACACTACAAATTTGCAATATCTCCAAGTGGATATCTAGGGATATTAACTCAAACATAATGATCTATATAAAAAATATTCAAAACTAGGTGCTTAATGTAAAAGCTAGAGTGGACAGAATTAATTCCCAACACACTAGACCTTTCCAAAATTCACATAGAATCAATGGATGGCTCTACAAGAGTAAATTACAAGTATGCAAATATGATATCATAGGCTCAACAATCATATCAGATTGTACCTTAATTATCCTTTCCGAAGGATTTAAGCAAAACAAGGAAAATAATGGTCAACTAGTCACTTGAACAAAAGGATCAAGAAGGTATTTCGAAAACATGAAAGGGGAGGGGTTCTACTAGTTTCGAATCCTTTGCACAATGTACTGGGACCATTTATGGTTTGAACATCAGCGAGGATGGAGTCTACTCCAAGGCTGTTGGAACCCAACATATGCAAACTAGATCTTTGGATTGGCACTTCATGGAAACCGATGGTAAGGGATTTTGACTTTGGACGGAATGCATGACTCTTATTTACTGATATATATCAATATTAGGTTAAAATTGCAGGTTTATAAAATATTGAATAAGTTTTAGTGACCTCCCAAGAAAAATAATTCCCAGGACTTCACAACAAGATTTACTTTAGGGATTTCGAAACAGTCTAATATACAATGAAATGAAAATATTCAAGCATGGAATGGGTTCATTGGATTCTTAACAAGCTCTAGGAACTGACGGAATTGAATTTTCTTAAGTGGAAGTTGATATCCATATGAATTATTGGAAACTAGCAAAAAAATTAGTGAAATTCTAGGGGAGGCATGAAAAGATTATAGGAATTTCATACTTCTGCATTTTATAAATTTTGAAAATGATAAAATAATATCAAAAAATTACATATACTTTTAATGTGAGTCAACATTCTTCTCATATACATCATAGAATAGACATATTTCATACAATAGGAGGAAGTAGAGAAAAAGAGGAGAAATATAGAATTTGAACGAGAGGCTTTGCAATTCTCTCTTGTGACTCTCGAATCATCTTGTATGAACTTTAGGATCTACAATAAACACAATGTTAAATTTATAAATACCATTATTTTATAAAGACCTCCAAAGGAAAATCTTAATAATAACATAAACTTTGTGATCTATAATGCATTCTAACGATACATAAATATATTTGATTTCAATAGAGAACTACTCGTATGCAGCTTCCAACTATCATTCAGAATACTTACTCCCTTATTTTAAGCACATTTCCACATACATTTACTTGCATCTAACATACGGGTTCTTGAAGTGATTTAATTCACTATTTCAATAATTGGTCTTTATCCATAATGTAGCTATAATTAATGGTGCCAAGTTATAGATCTACCATCAACCATACATTATTCATCTTAATGTAATTCAAATACATTATCAGTTACGACTTAAATGTAATCCCAATACATTATCATTTATAACTCAAGAGGTGTAGTCTACAAGCATTTCATCATCAAAGTGCCTTTAAAACCATATAGGTGTGTGGACCAAAATCATCATGCTACAAATCACTTTCCGCAATTATCTTTTCTAAAGTATTAAATCAATTGTCAAGGTTGTAGAACAAAAAGATAAGTACACCAACCAATACAAGGAAAAATTAAATATTTAGACACAAAAAAGAGAGACCAAACTACGTGGTTCACCCAATCCATGGGCTACATCCACAAAACGGTCACATCCTGTGACATTTATTTCATTAAAAGGTTACAAACCACAACTTTAATGTTGCCATACTTTCTTCTATTATTCTTGCAGAATCTCCTTTCGAGAGTATCTCTAAGTTATTCCTAATAAACATGGAATTCTGGGTTAACTAATTCCTGGAATTGTGATGAGTCAACCACCATAAATAAAGTAATAATGTTTTAACCAAGTTTAATATTAAGACTAGAACCTCCCTTTTACTTGATCCATATTTTTATTGTCATTATATGTACTATGAATATAAATATTTCACATGTATGTTTCAATTCATACTATACTTACATTTAAATGTTTCATTAACAGTTCATAGTATACTTACATTTAAATGTTTCAGTAACAATTCAAAATATACTTACATCTACCCATGCAAGGCCTGTAAATATAAAAGTATAAACAACTCATTTCATGTTTCAATCTTTGATAAGGGGTATCAACTGTATAACCATCGAGTCGAGTTGATTATGCAAATATATATATATATATATATATATATATATATATATATATATATTAAATCACATATCTAATACATATCCAAGTTCCAGTCTTTAAAACCTATCAAAATAATATATATCTCTGTCTAGTCCGAAATGCGGTTAGAATATAATTTCCAGATCGAAAATGGCATACGCTGTTAAGGAAGACACGACAAGTTTTCGTTCAGCAGCAACACGCGGCTAAGGTATAGATTTCCATTTTTTTCTATTTGATGCTAAATATTAAGTTCTGACCCAAGCAATGCATATGAAATAATAAAAACTGTAATGCAGGCTTGTAATTCATGACACTCAGATCCCAACCAAGATATAGAGGCACTATGACAAAATCACATGAATCCACAAATGTAGTCACAGCATAGAACCAATCGATTGAGTTCAGCTTTCAACAATCCCTATCAAAAGGAATTGCAAATGCAGGCCTCGAAAGATCGATGGAGTTCAGATCACCCATCTATATCGAATAAAATGCAATGTAACCCATGGCTCAAATAATGATTTTCTTTCGAATGTGCAATAAAATCCACAATGATGCAGCAAGGATTGAAGGGTCGATATACCTATTAAAGACTCATACCCTAAATCTATTCCAAACCACACACAGCATGTATACATCTTTGGTTTGGACCCAAAATGTGACACAGGCCGTGAAGAACCTCAGCAAATCAATAATTTATTATGTGAATGAGTGTTACATATAAAGGAGATCAAAACCGTTATCTACAGTTAGATAA